>PVJO010005749.1:0-95413 GCA_004026905.1 Hystrix cristata | reverse complement strand
ATTTACAATTATGGTCTCTCATATCAGAGAAACAATTTGATGTGTGCTCATGAGTGTCTGATTTATTTCACTTAAGAGTATGTTCTCAAGAAACATCCATTTATATATGAATGACTCTAGTTTATCCTTTTTTATGGCAGTGTAGTACTCCATAGTGTAGAAAAACCACATTTTCTTTAGCCATTCGTTGGTTGTTGGGTATTTAGGTTGTTTCCAAGACTTAGCTATTACAAATTGTGTCGCTATGAACATGGTGGTGCATACGTCCTTGTGGTATGACAATTTTAATTCTTCTGGGAAGATCCCCAGTAGGGGAATAGCTGGGTCAAATGGAACCTCCAGTTGTAGTTTTTTGAGGAATCTCCACATTGATTTCCACAGTGGTTGGACCAGTCTACATTCCCACCAACAGTGTTATTTCTAAATTTAAATTAACATGCTTAAATATGTACAATTACCACTAGATTGTTTCTGTTTATTAAACTGTATGAAGAGAATGGAAAGAAAAAAAGAAGGGGGGAAAGTGAATAAGGCAACAGGGAAATAGTAAAAAGCATTTCCATAGGATTAAAGAAAAAACAACTTCGAGACTATCCAGGTTGACTAGAGTGAGGATAACTTTGAGGGCACCACAGAATGTATATTTGGAGGTTGGAAGCAGAGGGATGATGGTTTTAGATTGGACTGAGCAGGGGAGTGACTTGGATGGTCTCACAGTGGGGCACGGAGCCATCTCTCTGTTTCTGTCTTGCCACCTGTCTCCACCACAGGGATATTCCGGTCTCACAGGAAGGCAGTTGAGTTTATGGATCAGGGCATTCCTCTCTTGATCAGGCAAACGCTTAAGCATTTTTATTTCTTCTCTTGTTTAGTCTTCATGCTGCATTTACTGCCTGCTCCCCGCACTGTTGCCAGTCTTTTCTGTAGACAGAGCACTTGATTGGAGGTTAGCTACACTGGGGAGACAGTCTGGGGCCTTACATCAGACTGCCTAGGTTCAAAGTCCATCTCTGTCACTCTGTGAGTCTGGATAGGTCGCTTAATTGTACTTTGCCTCAGCTCTCCCCCTCTGTAAAAGCACCTACTGTGTGCTAATGATTATTTGACCCTCGGGGACAGAACAATTAACAAAAGAGAGAGCTTATTTTCCAAGGGGAAGACAGACTTTAACCAAAAACAGCAGCTACTAGGATAGAATATAATGAAGAAAAAGAAAAGAATGTCAAATTACAAGAGTAATAGGGAGTAATAGTCTAGATAAGCAGTCACAGAATGTCTCTCTGAAGAAATGATATTACAGCAGAAATATGGAAAAAAGTAAATGCGTCATAACATAGATCCAGAGGAATAAGAATTGCAGTAACAACAGCCCTAAATAGGAGAAAGTTTAGCGTGTATAAAGGAGAACAAAAATTCAAAAGTACGCAGTGACTTAGGCAGAGGCAGAGAAAAAGAGAGTTTCTAAGAGTCAGATCATATGGGGCTTACAAGCTTTAGTAAGATTTAGATTAATTTAAAATGTGCTTAGAAGTGTACCAACAAAGGGTGGGAATGTAGTTCAGTGGTTGAGTGCTTGCCTAGCACGCATGAAATGCTGGATTCGGCTACCAGTACCACAAATCAAGCAGTCAGTTAGTCAGTAGTAAATCAGCTAATAAATGTGTCATTTGAGGTTAATCATAGGAGCCAGAAAATACTCAGTGTTTAATGAGAAAGAAATTAATGTAGAGAATTTGGGTGCAAATAAAATCACTGAAAATGGCATAAGAGCAAGCTCTAATTGGGCCTCCAGGATGAGACCAGAATACCACCACTCAACTAGGCTATCAGAAAGGTTGCTCTCTCTGCTACAATCAAGAAGCTGGGAAATCAAGAAGTTGCAACTGAACTGGGGTTTCAAGAACACATGCCATGCCAATGACCTAGGGAAATGGAAGCTTCTCTAGCTCCTGTAACCAACAACCACATCCAGCTCATGTCTCTGTGACCATGCTTCCCTGCAACAATCATCAAATCAGCCAGAACATGGCCTGTACCCCCACTTCCACCTTTCTAACCACTCTTGCATTTGCTAAACTAGCGCTAACTTGCTAACTATCACTTGCTAGGCTAGCACTCTACCACTTGAACTAAATCCCCAACCCCAAGTTATCCATTTTTTGACTGCATCTTTTGTTTGGGTGGTTAATTTTTTCATTTATTTCTATATTGCAGATATTAGTTCTCTGTCTGAGGCATAGCTGGCAAAACATTTTTCCAGTTCTGTAAGTTTTCTCTTCATTCTATTGGTTGTTTCCTTTGCTGTGTAGAAGCTTTTTAATTTGATATGATCCCACTTGTTGACTCTTGCTATTATTTTTTGTGCCATTGAGATTCTGTTCAGAAAGTCCTTGCCTACACCTATGACTTCAAGTGTTTTACCTATTTTATCTTCTAGTAGGTTAAGTGTTTCTGTTTTAAGATTTAGATCCTTAATGTATTTTAATTTTAGCTCAGTACATGGAGAGAGATATATGTCTAATTTCAGTCTGCTTTATGTGGATAGCCAGTTTTCCCAGCACCATTTCCTAAAGAGGCTATCTTTCCTTTAGTGTATGTTTTTGGCCCCTTTGTCAAAGATCAGGGGGTTGAATGTGTCTAGAGCTATTTCTACATCTTCTCCTCTATTCTACTGTGCCACATGTCCTTTTTTTTTTTTTTGCACCAATGCCATTCTTTTTTTTTTCATCACTAGAGCTTTGAGGTATAATTTGAACTCAGGTAGTGTGATGTCACCTGCTTTGCTCTTGTTGCCCAGGACTGCTTTTGCTATTCTGGGTCACTTCTGGTTCTATAAGAATTTTAGGATTGTTTTCTCTAGTTCTGTGAAGAATGCTGTATTTTTATTGGGACTGTGTTAAATCTAAAAATCAATTTTGGGGGTATGGCCATTTTGGCAATATTGTCTTTGTCTATCCAGGAACAGTGGCTATCTTTCCATTTTCTGGTGTACTTTTTGATCTTCTTTTACAGAGTACTATAGTTTTCATTGTACAGCACTTTCAATACCTTGGTTAGGTTAATTCCTAAGTATTTAACTTTTCTGGATGCCATTGTGAATTGTATTATTTTCCTAATTTCTTTCTCAGTAGATCATTGTTGTATAGGAACATTATGGATTTTTGTGTGTTGATTTTGTATTCTGCTACATTGCTAAATTTGGTTATCTTTTGGTGGAATTTTGGGGTCTTCTAGGTAGAGGATCATGTCATCTGAATATAATGATAATGTGCCTTTTCCCTTTCCTATATGTATCCCCTTTATTTCTTTTTATTGCCTGATTGCTCTGACCAATATTTTGAGTAGTATGTTGAAAAAGAGTGGTGATAGTGGGCATCCTTGTCTTATTCCTGATTTTAAAGGGAAAGTTTTCAGTTTTTCTCTATTTAATATGACATTGGCTGTTGATTTGTTATAAATGGCTTTTATAAGTTTGAGGTAAGGTCTTTCAATACCTATTTCTTCAGGGTTTTTAAAATCATGAATGGGTGTTGGATTTTGTCAAAAGCTTTTTCTGCATCTGTTGGTAGGATCATGTGATTTTTGTACTTCTTTTTTGTGGTGTATTACATTTATTGATTTTTGTATGTTGACTCATCCTTCTGTTTCTGAGATGAAATGTACTTGGTTATGATGTATGATTTTTTTTGATGATTTGTTGCATTCTATTTGCCAATATCTTATTAAGGACTTTTGCATCTATATTCATTAAGGAGATTGACCTATAGTTGTTTTTTGCTTGTTTGCTTTGTTTTTTGTTTTTGAGATCAAAGTGATACTGGCTTTCAGAAATGAGTTTGGTAGCACTCCTTCCTTTTCAATATCATTAAAAAGATTGAAAAGTATTGGTGTTATAATCTCTTTAAAGGTCCTATAGATTTCAGCAGTAAATCCATCAGGTTTTAATCATTACCTCAATTTTGTTGCTTGTTATTGTTTGGAATTTTTATGTCTTCTTGGTTCAATTTTGGTAATTCATATTTGTCTAGGAATCTTTCTGTTTCTTCACAACTTTCCAATTGGTTGGAGTAAGATTTTTCCATAGTAATTTCTATCTACTGGATTTTGGCAGTGTCCATCATGATTTTGCCTTTTTTACTTCTAATGGCATTAATGTGATTCTTTTCTCTCTTTTGTCTAGTAAGTTTGACTAATGATTTGGCTATTTTGTTTATTCTTTCAAAGAAACAGCACTTCACTGAGCTTTTGTGTTTTTTAAATCTCAATTTCATTCATTTCAGCTCTGACCTTTATGATTTCCCTCCTTAAACTAGGGGTAGGTTTGGATTGTGGTTTTTTGAGTATCTTGAGGTTCATCATTAGGTTATTTATTTGAGCTCATCCTGTTTTTCTAATGTGAACATTATAAACTTCCCTCTAGTACTGCTTTCATTGTGTCCCATAGTCCAGTGTGTTATATTGGCATTGTTGTTTGATTCCAGAAGTTGTTTAATCTCTTCCTTAGTTTCTTCTATGACCAGTTGATTGTTCAAGAACATGTTATTAAGTTTCCAGCTGTTTATAAATTTTTTTGTGGTTTCTTTTATGGTTGATTTCTAGTTTCAATGCAATGGTCTGATAGTATGGATATACCTCATTTAACAACCTACCTGTTTAATGACTGTTCAGACTCATGACCAAGATGCACTGTTCAGACCTACAGCCTGCCACTCAGACTTACAACCTGTCTTTTTTTTTTTGTACAGTTCTGTACATCTTGTTTATAAGGCCTCAGTGTCTTTTTTTTGTACAGTATACTTTGTTTATATAGCATGGTAGTTTTTGCTGATTGTACTGTACAGTATGATCTGTTATACTGTTCTGTTATACTTTACATTCTGTTATACATTACATTCTGTTATACATTACAGTACTCCATGTAAAAATTATGCAAATAAAAGCAAAGTCATCAAGTTAGAGTTTCTTTTGACAATTTCTTTGTTCTGAATATTGTAATGTACATACTGTATGCAATTCTTCATTTGGTAACTAATTCGTTTAACCACCTAGTCACAGTAAGAGAACTCAGTCATTAAATGAGGATTCTCTGTATACATGAGGGTGATTTCAGTTCTTTTGTATTTATTTAAGCAGAATTTATGGACTAGTATGTGTTCTATTTTGGATGAACTTCCATGTGCTACTAAGAAGAGAGTGTATTCTGTCATACTAGCATGGAATACTCTGTAGATATCTATTAACATTATTCAAAGGTGTGGTTTGGCTCTGATATTTTTTTCTTTTTGAATTTTTGTTTGGTTGAACTATCTCTGTGAAAGTAGAGTATTAGGGCCAACCACTAAGACTGCTTTGGTATTTATTTGATTTTTTATGTCTAGAAATACTTGTTTTATGTATTTAGGTACTCTAATATTTGGTGCATATACATTTAAAAGTGTTACCTCTTCCTGTTGAATTGTTTCCTTACTCTTTGATTAGTTTTAGTTGAAATTTACTTTGCCTAAGAGTAAAATTGCTACCCCTGTTTGCCTCAAAGATCCTGGTACATAAAATACTGTTTGCATCCTTTGATTTCTAGTTTATGAATTTCTTTTTGGATTAGATGATTTCGTGAATGCAACAGACAGTCAGATTGCGTTTTTGGTCCAATCTGCCAATCTACGCCTTTTAATTCAGGAATTGAAGTCATTTACATTGAGAGTTTTTATTGAAAGACATTGATTTATCCCTGTCATTGTGTTCTTTTGTTGCTAACACATTTATTTTCCCTTTTCTGGTTAACTAGTTCCCTTATTTGATGTATTCATTACATCTGAATTTCTGGCTTTGTTGGCTTCATCATTTCCATCTAGGATATTCTTGAGTATTTTTTGGAGTGCTCTTTCAATGTGCACATATCTCTTAAGGTGTTCCTTCTCATAGAATGTCCTTATCTCTCCATGCATTTTGAAAAAAAAGTTTTGCAGGACATAATCAGGGTTGGAAGATACTCACTTTTAGGGCTTACAATACTTCACTGCAGACTTTCCTGGTCTTTAAAGTTTGTGTTAAAAAGTCTACTAAGTTTACCTTTATACATGATTTTTTGGTTTTCTCTGACGGTTTTTGAGAGTCTGTCTTTAATTTTGACTAAGATGTGTTGTGGGGAGCTTCTTTTTTTTTTTTTACCATAATTAGTTGGTATTCTTTAAGCCTCGATTACCCTTATGTTTAAACCTTTTCTTACACTCAGAAAGTTTTCCATTATGACTTCTGTAAATGTATTTTCTATTCCATGTGTGCTGTCTTCTAATTTCTCTCTAATGTCAGTTAACCTTCAGTTGGTCTCCTTAGAGTTGTCTAGTAGCTTTCTAGGTTATAAGATTTTATCTTGTTCTCTTATCGTTTTTAAGGCTTCTTTTAGTAATTCATTGTAATTTACCATTTTATCCTTGATTTTAGAAACCATATTTTTGCATTGGTCATTTCTGCAATTTATGAATTCTATACATTGTAAAAAAATCTCTGGTATTTCTTTCTGACACTTTTTCTTGAAGTTTATATCTCTGATGAATTTGTCATTCATGTTTTGAACTCTTTCGGTCAGCTCTTAAAATTTTTTATTTGTTTCTCCCATATACACATTGGTCATTTCATATGTTAGTTCCATTATTTTTATGGTTATGTCCTCTTTAAGCACCCCAAGTTTCTTTACTTCTTCCTTAATCAGTTTTTATATCTCTGCTACCTGGTGTATGCTTTCCTACCCATCAGTGCTCTCTCAATCTGCCTTGGGAGAGTTGGGAGATTTTGGGGGCCATTTGTTGCCTTGTATTCCCATGTTTGTGTTTGTGTGTGTGTGTGTGTGTGCGCGCGTGTGTGTGTGTGTGTATTTGATGCAGGGGTTGAGGTCAAGTAGGGTAAGGGAGAGATTGTAGTTGATATAAAGATCTTTCTAGTTAAATTCTGCCTTCCAGTGGTGTGTCTATGTCTTTATTTGGCCAGAGATATCATTCACCCTTCAACTAGTCAAATTAAATTATTTGGATTGTCACTGTTGTGAAGAAATACAATGTTTTACACTGTACATTTGTGTCAAAGGTATGTAAGACTCGCATTGTCAGACTTAGTAATGAATCTGACTTACGAACATTCTCCTGGGATAGAACTTGTTTGTAAGTCATGGACTTACTGCATGTATAAAATGTTGCATTTACACTTTCACTCTTTATCAGTACCCTTTACAATGTATACTATATTATTAGCAGTTAGTCTGAGATGTGGGGAAAAAAGGAAAGGGAAGAGATAGAGAGACGAGTGAAAGAAGAGTATAAGTAAGAGAAAGGTAGATAAGAGAAATAATAATAGGTAAAAACAACTAGGAAGTCAGACTCTGTTGGAGGTCTTTTACAGTTGGATTAAAGGGTAAGTGTTGAGAATTTTAAGAAGAAATTTGTGGAGGAAGGGGTGAGAGGTAGGAGAATGGAGGTGTAACTTGGGGTTAAGGAAAGCTGTGAGGTTATAAGAACCTGTTGATATATTTGTGTACCTGAAAGGTGGAGAAGAGACAAGGAAAGACAGGGGGTAAGTAAAATAAGGAAAAGCTAAAAGAATAGAATAGGGAGGGTTAATAAGAGAGAAGATAAGAGAGACTGAGAGAAAGCAGAATATATGAAGAAACTTGAAGAATTTAAAAATAGGACAAACAATTATAATGTAAAAATAGTATCAATACAGGAGCGAGGATTGAAAAAAGGGAATGGGGAGAAGATGAGAGAGCAAAAAACAACTACATCAAAGCAAATAAAAAAGAGAAGAAAAACCAAAACAAAACAAATAACAAAAGGTAGCAGATAAAAAAAAAAATCTGGTGTGCACCCAGATCAAACATTCCAGTAAGAGAACACACCAGCAAATCCCACATGCCCGCTCTGTCAGAAAACCTGAGTGTCCACACATTTCCTTCTTGCTTTAGTCTTGGTCTGTTTTCAGGCAGCCACACCAATTTCCCAGTTGTCTGTACAAGCCTGCCTGGAAGGAGTGAAGATGGCAGTTTCTTTGAGCCCACCACTGTCAACGCAAGCTGTGATTTGGGAATGGTTAATTGCAGTATTTTGTCTCTGTCCCTTGATCCAACCACCTCAATTATTTTGAGAGGAGAATGTGAAATAATTTTCCTGACACTGAGCTCTCCATCTTCTACCAATACCCTGCGACTCTGGCTTCCTTTTGTGCCAGGGTTACCTCCATGTTCTCGCCTCAGATTTTTTTCTGACTAGTTTGTCACCAGAAGTTTTCTGCCCCAGTAGCTTCTCCTGTCTTTTTCTATGTGCTCAAATCCCAAACTGACCTTGTATCAAGAATTTCCCTTTCTAGCCACCAGAATCTGCCCCTGTCCCCTGGTTTGGATTAGGGACTCTTCCTCCCACCCCTCCACCACCCAAGCATGATGGTGGTCGCTGTCCAGGATTTCCTGCTCAGATTTTCGAGGTCTTTGTGGAAATGACAGGAAAAAGCTCATTCTGGACCAACCGTTCAGTGCCACTCACTCCCCTCTGACTCTCAAGATATGATTGGTGGTAGGTCCCAGCCGTAGACTCAGTGGGCACTTTTCACTCTTTTCTACTTCTGTCAGGGGTGGGGTGGGGGTGGGGGTGGTTTCCTTGACTGCAGTGAGCAATGGAGAGGATGCTTCCAGGATGCATCATTCCCCAGTGTTTGGGGTGATGATGTTAGGAAGAAGAGGCCAACATACACAGGGTCTATCCCTGGAGTCTGGCCTCTGCAGCACTGGTTCATTCCCCTGGGGCTATTTGGGGTTCTCTTGATGGCTGCTCCCCAGAGGGAGAGAGAATGGAGTGGTGAGACCAGCCCTGGCAGCTCTGCTTCTACTTTTCAATGTTTTACGTCAACAGTTAAATGATTTGATCAATGGTTGTATTAGCTTTCAGATTAATTTTTCATTTCAAGGTGTCATTTCCTCCCCCAGAGTACCTATATTTTCAGTGAATCTTATCAGAGCATCTCCAACACAACATCTCCTCTAGTCAGCCATGTTCCATTTTAACTTTTTGTTTCATTTGTTAAAGTAATTATAATAAAAGATTGAAAAACATACACACTTGACAAAAAGCTGAGATGTAACTCTCAACCCAGAGCAGGGAGTAGTATGTTCTCTTTTGCTTTTCCATAGCAGTTTATCTGTACTTCCTTTGACATACTTAATATATCTTCTTGGCTTGCCTGTAGATATTTATTTACATACCTCATCTCCTATACTATACTGTTGTACGACTTGTCATGAAAAGGATCACATCCCGTCCTTTCTCAGCAGTGTATGTGTCAGCACAAACACACAAAACTAATTTAAATTATTTCTCTTCTTTAACTATGTTTCTTTTTTTAAATTAAGAAACAGTAGTTTTATTTAACTGTGTTTCTGAAAATATCAAACTACACAAAAACACTTCCTCTTAGCACTGCCAAAAATATCCCTTCATCCAACAATAACTAAAACAACAATAAAACTTATAATCCAGTAGGTTAGTAATCATGAACAAATCAAGAACAATAGCAAAATTTGGAGCACATTATGAATAACATTTGAAGATAAAACTAGAGAGTAACTAACTCATCTTAGAAAAGTCAAAGACAGCTGGACAAAGGAATTGACATTTAAGATGTTAAGTTGAGGAAATGGAGAAAGATTTCTAGACATCGAAAATGGCATAAGAAAAGGCGAGGGATTGTGCCTTGGGCAACAGACATTTCAGAAAAAAGAAATATCTCTGAGTGGCAAGAGGTTTCCTATATGTCTTCAACACTTTAACCAATGACCATTATGGAGTGGCATTTTGCTTAATAAAATCAAATACTATTAGAAAAATATGGGATTTGTTCTTAATAAGCTGAAAATCTACTACAGGATCTTGAATCCAAATAGAAATCTTCCATTCCACTGAATCCTCATGCTTCCATGTTACTGTATGTATTTAACTGGGCATAAATTCTCTGGTGAGCAAAGATATTTGGCCAGCAGCTGAATAACTTACCACATCTGTGGCACCCTTCTCTCTTCTTGTCAGCACAAACTTGAAATCAAAGGTTTTCCCATACTCATTACCTTCATAATATTCCCCTAAAAGATTTTTCTATCTTCATCATATAAATATAGCTTGGCCCAATATAAATTCTTTGATGTCTGATTTGACCAATAAAGAATGAATATGAGAAGATGCATTTGAGTGGGTGTTATGTTTGCCAGATGATACATATTGTGATTCAATTAGGTTTTTTTCTTTCTTTTTTTTTAAACTGGGGATTATACCCAGGGCCTTTGCACAAAGCTACATCTAAGTCCTTTTTTATTTATTTTTATTTCGAGACAGGCTCTTGCTAAGTTGCTTAATTGCCCAAGCTGGGCTTGAATATGTGATGCTCCTGCCTCATCCTTAAAAGACTACTGGGATTACAGACACGTGCCTAGCTAAATGTGTTTCTTAGTTCATTTGATATCTTATTGGGGGCGGGGCTGGGGATTGAACTCAGGGCCTTGCACTTGCCAGGCAAGCACTTTACCACTTGCACTAAATCTCCAACCCCCTGGATGTCTTACTTTTTTACTACAGTGATCTGATCCTTAAACCAGTTAATCTACACAAAAGTCTGCAAGACTGCTGGTACTAAACAGAATGCAAAAAACAAGACTGCGGAGAGGTTTTGGCATCCCTTTCTCTTAGATATTTCAACATTTCTCAGGGTATGAAGATTGATAACCAGAGCACAGGCTCAATGTCAACCTCCACTTTCATCCTGCCAGGCCTGGAGCCCTTATAAATGACACCACTCACCAGGATTTGCAAATATATGGGGGAAGGGTCTGTTGAACTTCATCCGCAACCGCTTACTGTAACCCATCAAATTGTTACTGAAAATATTTAACTTCACAAAATTCAGCCTCTTCCAAGTTAATCAAAAGACAGGCATTGTTGATGCAATATAGACTGTTCTGTAAAAATCTAGTCCCAGGGTATGAGAACCAGTCAACAAAGGTGAAAGTTGCCCGGTGACAAAGAAAGAGGCAGACAAATCCAGGATTATGTAAAATGTCTAAGACTTAGAGATAGAAGCATGTCTTGAGTGGCAGCAAAACAGGTGGATCACTATGTACCCCAAGATAGGAGGAAAAGGTTTATATGTTGAACTACACAAGAGTGAGCCATAGCCAACTGGAATGTCCTTGGCCTTTTTAAAAAAAAACTATTACTATGTCAGTTAAGGAACAGTCAAGGTATCAGTGGCCCACACGCCACTTTGAGCAGACTGTCTTAACAACTTTGTCCTACAGGGCTTGGGACAAGGGTCACTTAGTGGGCAAAAGGCAGCTATGACTCAGATGACTGTAGTCATGTCAAGCTGGATCTCTATAGAATCAGAAATCATCGTCTAGAAACCTAAAATAAATGCATTCAGTCCACAGTTTCTACTGTCTCTGTAATATTCTGATAATCCATGCTAATTCTGTTTTCTAGATCCTAAGGTATATAAGACTTTAAACATCTAGAGTGCTTGCCTAGATGTGCAAAGTTCTCAGTCTAATTCCCAGCACCACAAAACAAACATCCAGGACTGGAAGATTATGAAGACCTCAAAAAATAATTTTGTCGCATTAAGTAGCTGAGTAAAAGAAAATGTGACCTTGGACAGTCTGTATCATTTTGGGGGAACCATGTTGCAGTGACTCAAAATTCTCAATTCTGCTCTTCCTGCAATCAGGCAATATCTACAGGGCACTTCACTTGTCAATTATTTGTGGTACAGGGCTAGCATGAAGAATTTAGAAGAAACATATCATATGGGCAGCACCAGAGATTTTTCTCACTGCTGATAGCTATGTGTTTGTGTGCAAACTTGTAGGAAAAATGTTTAATATTGATATTCTCTTTGCATATGTCTAGTTGTAGAATATTATCTCTGGAGGATTTTTATCTTAAAATAACCACCTGATCCAACTTTTTGGGCTTATCAAATCACACAAATAACTAAGTAGGATATCTGGTTGCCACATATAAAAAACAAAATACGGAAAATTTTCCAGAAAGAAATCTATTGAAAAACACAAAACATTAGCTAACAGTCTAAAAAGGGTAACTATAAAGACACTAATAACTAGTATTTATTGAGGGCTTATTATAAACCAGATACTTTTCTAAGAACTTTCTTATATAACTGATAAACATAAAAACAATCCTAAAGGTAGGTATTATTATTCTTGCCACTTAATGCAAGTGGAAACTCATCACAGAAAGGTTAAGTAACAGCCTACATTTAGTCAATAAAAAGTGGCAGAGCTAGGATTTAAATTCAGGCCGTTGGACTCCAGAACTCATGTACTTAGCCATCCTTTTTATGATGGGAAAACATATTATTAATCGAGAAAGTTGTAGCCTTTTTATTTGATCTTTGCAGTGGAGACATATTGGTGTGTCTCTGTAGTTCACACCCCTTCCCAAGGGTTAATAACATTTTACTCTCATTTTTTTCTGGCAATAAATTTGTTGTCACGAGCTCAGGGATGGGTGAGCATGTTACCCCAGCTGTGCAAATTGGGATTTTCCAAACATCAGGCTACAATAACTGGTTAAGAGATCGTAAAAATACCCAGACATTTTAAAATCTGGAACTTGGAAAGAGGACCCTTGACAGGGGCTTTGGATGCAAATCCTAAGGATGTAGATCCAAACTGCCTGCAACTCTGTTCCCTTCTCTCTGAAGACCACCTGTATAACAGAGGAGAAGGAAGTTAACCAGAGAAACAGAGAAGGTTGGCAGGCAGAGAGACTGTCCTAATGGGCTTTGCACCCCTGGAGATGGTTTCTCTGAAAGACAAACTTTTAGAGAGAAGGGGATGGTATAAGATTCAGGAAGAGGAAGATAACCTCAAGATCTTTGGATTTACCAAAAGAGAGGTTACTGCTGAAATTTCAAGGAAAAGGGTAACAGTGAAAAGGCTATCCAATAAAACTTTAAGGTTGCCAATTGTATGGAATGAAAATATGCTTAGAAAGAGAGTTGGGTAAGGTTATGGCACATTCTAAAAGTTTAGTGTAATTCATCAAAAAAATAAAAATTCCTTAGCATTCTAAAATCTTGTACCATACATAAGTTAAATAGCCCAGCTCTTTATCTATAGGTCTACTGAAAATTTTTTGTAGTGTATACAAGATAGCATGAATTGCAAAGCATTGCGTACATGTGTTTTAATATGTGGTACTCATAATTTTTGAAATGAGTTATAATATTATTATGCTAATATTATTTCAAGCTATTATACTATTAAAATGATATGACTTTTGGAAGTATGTTGTTCTTTTATCATGTCCTGACACTATATTGACGATTTTATTAGTAGTGCCTTTTGTTAAATACAAAGTTCTGGCAACACTGAAAATCTTTTGAAAACTAAATATTTATATATGTAAATATAAATATGGGTATATGTATTTGTGCGAAATTTATATATACTACAAACCTTACTTATTAACATTAACTCACTATTTGTTATTTGACATTAGTTAAATATTACATTTTATATTGTTGTGAGGGCTAGATATTAACCAAATACCATTCCTTAAAATATTAAGATGATAATCACAGTTCAGCTGGCATTATTGTTTTAGGAATTTTCTTTAGGATTATTAAATTTTTAAATTTTTAGTGTTTTTCAATAAGATATCAAACAGTGAAATAATTTAAATTCAAGTGTTCTGTAATGGTGACACTTCTGAGTAATGTATATGAGAAAAAGAAGATGTGTTGGTTGAATTTTCACTTCATTTGAGTAGAAGTTCATGTTTTCCTCATATGAAAATATGACCAGAATTAGAATTTCTGGGTGTTTATCTTTCTGTATTACAAAATGTTCGTCCTTCTGAACTACTCTTTGCACTTCGTGTTTCATAGAAAATATACAGAAAGAATTACATCAGTTTCTACAACACATTTTTCACTACAAGCAAAATTTGACTCCAGCAAATTTGATTACAAAATCATTACGATAAATAACAAAGCTATTTCTATATTTTATGATCATTCAGATAAGTGTGAGTTCTATAGAGTGACTAACCCTGAGCACAGATGCTCTTTCTAGTCCAAAATTCTTTCCAAAAAGGTTGATGAGTTGCAACATTTTAAATATTAAAATGTTGCTTTCTGAAAAGTTGAAAACTAACATTTAGTCATTGTAAGTCCCTATGAGTAGAAATAAGAGGTAAAGAATTTTGAGATCTCTTGAAACATTGCCAGACATACTGCTAAATATGAAAGAGCTCAGAAAGTTACATCTTCCAGTCAGGGCAGTTTTGTGGGAAGCTTGTAATTTTCCATCCCATGTTTCTCTGAGGGCTGGCAGTAAGTATTTCCTGATGGGTTTCCTTCCCTTTTCATATTTAAGTCTATTTCTATCCATTATGACTATATTTGTATATATTTTTCTTATTAAAAATGTGATCTTGCACTTGAGTCGGCTTCTCTAACTAGGTTGCAGGCAGAATTTGGATGTGGAAATGATTTATCTCCACTGCTCTTTGTCTCTTCTTACATGGAAAAGAGAGTCTCTTCTTTATATAATTGCTTGCCAGTCCTTTCCCCTTTTTTCTTTCCTTAATCAAAACTGTCAAGGAAAAGGTACAGTTGTAGTCATTTTGGAGTGAACTTTAATTAATAAATTATATTTCCTGAGGATAGCCTTAGCTACTGGTTTGTTATTCACACAGAAATGATGACATCTAATGATGTCTTTTCCAGGCATCAGAAAGGGCTACATATTGTATATGGTGAGACTTACTACCTGCCACTCTGATCTTCGGTGGTGGTGGTGGTGGTTTTTGTGTGTGTTGGAGGAAAGGGTAGTCATCCAAACCTGATATCATGTGGCACATAAAGCCCAATACAACCCAGCTCTCACTTTGCATACAACTGTGGCAGAAGCTGAACTGCCCCAGCATCTTGGAGTGGAGGTGGAGTGAAGATGGTGTACTTTTTTTTTTCGTGCATATTTGGTAAGGGCAATTCTATTAAAGAATAAGGAATTTGAATATTTGGGGACTGGAATGCATCAAAATTAGTGGTCACCACTTTTCTCCTGTGGCATACCATCCACAGCTGCCTTCTCAGTACACTCTCTCAAGGGAGAAGAGCAAACGTCTCCTCATGTGATTCAGACAAACCTCCTCTTCCTCCTCACAACGTGGGGACAAAGTGCTAGGTGGGCCAGACTCACGCTTATGCATAACCTTGTCTAACTGGTGGATCTTTTTAAAAAAAAGAATATATAATGATGAATAAAATATTAGATATACAGATGAATATTCATAATGAGAAAACAACATATTACAAGTTTTAAAAGTTTACAGTCTAGAAATAATATGCAGTCTAGAAAATATCATATTATTCATAGTAATCAACTGCTCAACATACCACTTGTTATTCTTTCCTAGCTTTTTTGACTGCATTCTTTAATCATCTCTTCACATGATAATTTTATATTTTCTGATTGAAGAGAATCAAAAAGCGCTCTGATTCTTCTTCCAGCATGGTGGAGCCAAGTTTGTTTTGTTACGGTTTAGAAAAGTTTCTTCCAGCTTTACAATTATTATTAGTAAAGTTGTGCGGATTTTTAGGATCGTTATCAAATTTGGAAAAATTTCTAACAAGTTTCTTTCATGTATGAGTTATAAGTTTCTCAGGGCACTTATGTCTCTTTAACAATGACTATTTTAGAATAGTCTTTAAATTAATGGCAACCAATAAGCAGTTTGTCACCAATGTTCTCTTTACACTTGTGAATAATGACTTGATGTAACTTCTATTGATTTTGCTATTTCACATTGTATTAGTCTGGGTCCTATGAAGAGAAGTAAAGTTCAGTGAAAAGAAGTAAAGAGAATAAACTTGAAAGAATATAGAAGTATCAGATAATAGTGAGGCAGAATAGAAGAAATAAAAATAGGTACAGAGGAGACAAAGAAAATCATAACCTAAAAATGATACCTTTAAGAAAAACAGAAGCCTCAGGACACGATGTACCCAAGGTTGCAGTACCTTTTTTTCTTTCAGAAAACTCACTCCAAAAAAAAAAAAAAAAAAACTTCCTAAGGATCTCGAAGGAGCAAAATCCTGTAAATCAGGCCCAAATTTTTCACCTATAAATTGACTCTGCGCTTTTCCTGTGACACTGTAGATTCCCAGATCCTGCAGGCTTTCGTCCTAAAGGAAACAGTACTATTGTGTAGGTAGGGTATCGCTACATGTCACACACAGGCAAGTGGTTTGCATTCTAACCTAGCCCATTAAAATTGATAACCTGATCAATAGTAGGAATACACATCCCAGATCCCCTGGTTTGGGACCCCCCCCCCAGGCCACCTAAAACCCCAACCTCAAACCATAATGTGTCTCACTATGAGCACCTGCACTCCCTTCTCTGTATACTTCTCTCGGCCTCATCTTTCTCACAGGTGTATCCTGAAAATTCTTTTTGTGTGACAGAAGTCAGCAAATCTACTCCATGTGTGGATGAGCTGAAGTCCCTATATCCTCTTTGAGGATAACTGAGGTAAGGTACCTACGATCCCATCATTCACAACCAAGACCAAGATACAGACATTGGTGGAGGGTAGGTCTGTGATTTGTTGAATGGCAGAGACGCTGCTGTGGTGCTGAGTGGTGGAACTTGCTGGAAATCTGCCCTACAGAGCACTGTGGAAAAGTCAGGTGAGGAGTCTCATTCAAGGCACTCATTTACAAAACTGCCCCAGGGGCTTGCCAAGGGAAGCTGTGGGCCACTGTGCACTGCTGGAGCCAGGCCCGAGAGGCTGGCTGCACTGCGGGGACCAGGGATCAGGGAACCTCGACGTTGCAGGAGTCTGACACTGGAGAAGCACAAGCTGAAGTCTTTTCTACTGCAGGAACCTGTCCAAGCACAACAAAACCAGGCAGCAAAGCCTCTTCCTCTTACAGTGTCTCTCAGCACACTCTATCCACAAGGCCTCAGTACAAACTGGCAAGAGAAAAGCATTTAAAGGACTCTGGTCCATTTTCCAAAGCACAATTCAAAAGGCAGTACATAAACAACCACACATATGTCAAATCAGTGAAACAGCAAAATCTCTTTCCACGCAGCCACTTCATTGTCATTAGATGGAGCAGCAAATAACCTAAGGGCATTGTTTCTTCTCCTTATTTTTTAAATTACTGCTTTTGTGATACTTTGAAAAAATGTTTTGCCTCTCGGTGTCAGAATAATTTTCATTGATTTGATTGTTCTTCTTTATCCCTGTTGTTTCACAGTCCAGAATGTTCTCTCAGTCCTTTAGTAAATAAATTTAAAGCTGAACAGAAGAAGATATCCTTTACATACAGTATTCCTCCCTTACCCACAGTTTCTGTTCCAACTTTTTCATCTCTACGACACAATATTCAATACCTCCAGCTTAAAAGAGGTGCTTGTTTTGACTTGTATGTTCAGAGGTCTCAGTCCACGCCTGGTCATTTGTCTCCAAGACAGAAACAGTATGGTGAAAGGACCAAGGGAGGACACGTGCTCTCATCATGAGGGTCAGGAAGCACAGCAAGAAGTGGGGAGGAAGTTACCCCTCAGGTAACTTCCCCCAGTGATCTGCCTCTAACCAGGCCTCACCTCTAACAGCAAATCAGTGGCAGTGCCCCTATCGTGCAATCACTTTCTACAAGCCCCACCTCTGCACATTTGAGGTTTTCAGAGGACATTCCTGGCCCTCCCAATATGCCCTTTCTGCCTTGTAGCCAGCCAGCCATGACCTGAAAATATGAGCCAAAATAAACCTCTCATCCTTAAAGTTGTGGGTTTTGGGTATTGAGCAAAGAGATAGTGGCTAAAACACATGCTCCAAAAGTATTAAATGGAAAGTTCCAGAAACAATTCATGAGTTTCAAATTGTGTGCTTTTCTGAGGAGCATGATAAAATCTAATGGCATCCTGTTGCATCCTGCTGAGGATGTGAATCATTACTTTGTCTGGTGCTTCCACACTGTCTGTACTACCTATCCATAAGTCATTTAGGAGCCCTCTCAGTTATCAGACCAACTGTTGTAGTATTGCAGTGCTTGTGTTCAAGTAACACTTATTGTACTTCATAATGGTCCCCAAAATACAAAATCAGTGATGCAAGGGAGGCATGAAAACATAAAACACGAAAGGACACATTAACTCTGGTATTATGTGGCAAGACTGCAGGGCCATAGTATATATAGGGTTTGGTACTAACAAAGATTTCGGGCTTCTAATGGAGGTCTTAGAATGTAGTTCCTGCAGATAAGGGGATACTATTGTAGTATAGTAACAAGTCAATAGTCTGTAATTTCTGGATAGTTTTGTTAAAATACTCCAAAATAGTTTCCCAGTTTTCAGTAAAGATGGTTTATTCCCAACTCAACTCTCCTTAGTTCATTTCTCATGCCAGTTGACACTGGGAAAAGCCTAGTAGATGGGAAACCTGAATAGAAAGAAACAGTGGCCAAAACATCTTACTTTCACAAATTTTAGGGGGAAAAAGTTGTCATGTAAAAACACGAGACCATATAAATTTTTTTTTCTTTTGGTGCTGGGGATTGAATTCAGGGCCTTGTGCTAGTGAGGCAAGCACTCTAACCACTGAGCTAAATCCCCAGCCCCTATATAAAATTATGTAGCTACTGTCTTAGTTACTTTTCTCATTGCTGAGACAAAATATGCAACACCCAAAGTTAAAGGAAGAAAGGTTTATTTCAGTTCACAGTTTGTAGAGGTTTCAATCCATAGTCAGCTGCTTCCAAGGCAGGTTGGCATGGCAGAGGGCCATGGATGAGGAGAAACCATCCATGGCAGAGCAAGCAGGAGATAGGAAACCGCAGTAGCAGCAGAGATACAAGATTTACTTTCCTTTTTATTTCATCCAGGCTACAAATCTTTTGGGTGGTGCCATCCATACGCAGGATGGATCTTTCCATTATCCACACCCAGAACTATGCTAAGCCAATCAGTGGACTAATTTAGTACCACACACCCTTAATCTCACTATCATACATCCTAGATCCAGCCAGCTCTGAAAAGCCCCACCTATGAGCGCATGAAACTTTGGGTGGGAGGTGTTATATTTCATATCTAGAGGTCCCCGCAAAGCCTCATGCAGTCATAGGTGAAGTTTTTCAGAGGTGGCTGGATCCAGGGTGTATGATGCTGCAAACAAGGATATGATGCTAGGATTAATGGTGCCCCACCCTGGGTGTGAGTGCTACCTGCTCTGAGGGTAGCTAGTTTGGATGGACTATGAAGGCTGTTGCTGTAACTTGTTGCTGCTGCTTGTCTTCGGCTGCCTCTTGTCTGCTCTGTGATCCCCTCTGCCATGCCACCCTGCCTTGGAGCCAGCCAATTATGGACTGAAACCTCTACAAACTATGAGCCAGAATAAGTATTTCCTCATTTAACTTTTGTTGTTAGGTATTTTGTCTCAGCAACAAGAAAAGTAACTGAGACAGGGTACATCTAGATGCAAGCCCTAACAGCTACTTAGCGGCAAAACCTGACCACTGGTTCATTTGGCCATGATGCTAACCTCACCAGCAAAGACCTTCAAAGGAAAAATGCAGAAATCCAGCAACTAAACTCTCTGATTCACTCTGCACACTTTTAAACGATGGCCTCTGAATGCCGTTGCAAGCTCATTTGGAACCAAGCTCAGAGTGACCTCAGATATCTGCTCATGTGCCTAGGCCTGGTCCCCACTAGTCCTCAGCTCCTGGCTGTCTGGATCCCTTGGATCCTATTCCACATTTGATCTTGGGTCATATTCTTACTAGACCAAGGGACAAAAACTATTCTGAATTTAGAAGCCAAGAAAGTATTGTAAGTGCAAGAAGGTACTCTCTTAGGAAAAGAAGGATTACAATGAAAAGGAGATAATATGCGCCATTGAAAAGACTACTGTTGTCTATGGCCATACCATCCTGAATGTGCCCAATCTCGTCTGAAGACTACTGTTGTCATACAGAAAAAAAAACGTGTCTTATATAATGACTAGATTTTTCAAGAAAAGATAAAAATCTGGATTTTCATATAAGGCCCCCAAATATTAAAAATTGGCAATTAAAAATACTTAAAACACTGTGGGTCAGTTTTCTTCCGACATAAATCTGGTACCTGATAGGCCACTCAACCAAATGAGAGTGAGCATCTACTACCCCATCTGCCTTCCAAACATGTCAACTTGTTTTATTTATAATAATAGCTTGTATTACTACCTGATAGGCCTTTGTTTCATAATCTAATTTTTCCCACTTCCCACTGTAATGAAAGCTCTATAATTGTATAAATTGCATGCTGCTATATTACTAGCACCTGGACCAGCACCTGCCATGTGACATACTCACTACATTTGCTGAATGAATGAAGAACTGTCTTTGTCTTTTGTTTCTTTCCCAGTATGAGGGTAAAAGGACCAGCCATTGCTTTGTTGTCAGCACTTTCCCCAAGAATGTCCCTTCTATTCAGGCCCCAACTGACACAGAAGGAGAAGCAAATGTAATTAACTTAAATTCTACCTCTACAAGCTATATTTTTAATATAAAACATCATAAATCAAAATGTTTGTTTACATTTCAATTGAATTAAGTTTCATTAATCTTTTTAATTACATTTCAGTGAAGAACTTTAGTATGCTAATCAGAATCTAAGACTCAGAAAATTTTCTTTAGCTAAAATGATAAAAGATAGCTGATAAGAAATAGACAATGAATGTTAAAATACTAAATTTTTGTGATCTTGTGGAATTTTTGTTTTGTTTATTTTGGCATATTTATATCTGTGTTTCTCATATGAAGGACAAAATTTTGAGAAATTGAGAGTTGTGAAAGCATTTCACATGACTTCTAATTTGCTCTCTTATGTGCATATATTGATTATAAATCCATATAACATAGATTTTTGGATCTAGTCTTTTTAAAACAGAGCTAAGTAGCTTGAAGAGTTAATTTTATCCTCTTATTTAGAAATGTAGGATGAATGAGTTTTTCTGTTGGCACTAGTTGGAACTTACCAAAGTATTTTAAGGTAAAGATTTACATTTGCAATGATTGCACTGGTACTTTTAAAACTGAAGCTTATTCTACAGCATTGTGCTCAAGTGGAAAGAACAGATGAATGAGTTATCATGGAAGAAGAAAATACAAAAACTAACAATTGTAGCTATTTCTCTAGCACTGACCAGAAGAGAGTGTCATCCTGGATATATCAGGCCTACTTATTCATGATTAAAAAGATTCAACTTGCTCCCTTTGTTTGGATCCTGTTCCAGCAAATTACCCTCTCTGGCTTCCTGCACAGGTTTGCTGCCCCAAAGCATATCTGATTCTCGGCCTAAGATGCCCATCGGAATTACCCGGGGAGCTTTTAAAAAATAAGGCTACTGGAGCTTCTCCCAAGGCCAGTTGAACAGAGTCTCTGAGAAGAGAAGAGAGGACAGGAATGAGAGAGAGAATGTGTCCAACACAGAAGCCAGTGTCTTTTTACAACTAAATATTGGCAGTGACATTCCATCATCTCTACCACATTCTATTAGAAGCTACTTACCAGTCTGGTCCATACTCAAGCAGAGGGAATTTCATAAGGGTATGAGTATCTGTAGCCAAAGATTATTGGGAACTGTTTTAGCGGCTGTCTACCACACTGGCCTACTTTTTATTCCTTAAATGCCTCCCCAAATTATTTCTGCCTCAAAACCTTTGCATGCTATTTTCTCCCTGCCTTGTATATTCTTCTCTCATTTCATTCAGGTTTCAGTTTAAACCCTTCCTTCTAAGTGGGCACCTTCCCCACTCATTCTATTTAAAATAGCACACACCCCTTCCCAACAATTCTCAGCCTCTTATCTTGTTATAGTTTTCTTTATAATGGTTGTCATTATCTGAAATTAAATATTTATTTATTGGCATAGTTGTGCAAATTGCATGAGAGCAGCAACTTTGTTTTTCTCACTATTTGTACAAAGATGTAATAGAAGTAAATGGTTAATCAACATTCACTGAGTAAATGAACAGCAGTGTAAATCACCCAAAAGTTATATTTCATATTTCTTACTGAAAATACAGTATATACATTAGTCTCTTACAGGTTTTTTTAGTGTGAATCCACTTTTAAAAGTGATTATCTGTGGCTAAGGTGCAGTATCAATTTCCCAGGCCTATGAAGCTAAGGAGCAGCTGTGTGTGGTGGCACACAACTGTAATCCCAGCACTTGGGAGGCTGAGGCAGTTCAAGGCCTGTTACATAGTGAGTTCAAGGCCACCCTGAACTACATAGCGAGACCCTGTCTTAAAAAACAAGACAGACAAGTAAACAAAAAACTAAGGAGCGCTCCTGAACCAAGCTACATAACTGAGATAAAGCAAACCTAGAGGTCCACCTAAATCCCTAGTTGTGCTCCTGAAATGGCATTTCTGTTTCATTGACAAGCTCTCCTTGTACCTCCTCCACAAATATTTACTAAGTATTCATCTGTGACAGGGCACTGTGTCATAAAACAATTCAAGAACAATCTCCGCCTTCAGAAAGATTACAATCCAGGAAAAATTCTTAGATTAACCAAAATATAATTCAAAATATAAATAGACCATTTCAAATTAATAAAGCAATAAAGGCAATACAGGTAGAACATCCCAAATCCAAAAAATTAAAATGTGAAAATCTGAAATTTTGAGTGCTGACTTGAAGTCATGAGTGAAAAATTCCACACCAGACTTATGGTCAAAACACAGGTGCACTAAAAATAGTGTATGAAATTGCCTCCAGTCTATGTGTATATGATATATAAGAAACATGAATGAATTTCATGTTTACACTTAAATCCCATCCCCAAGTTATCTTGTGAATACGCAAATATTTCCAAATCAAAAAAAAAAAAATACCCCAAATCCAAAAGACTTCTGGTCCCAAGCATTATAGGTAAGGAATACTCAAAGTGTATTAAATATAGCTTTTAAATATAGGAGCAAAATATTCATTATAAATCACCAACATTCATTATAAAATTCATACAGATGACCCTCCATATCCATTGGTTCTATATATACCAATTCACCCAACAGTAGATTAAAAGCACTTTAAAAAATATTGTAGTGCTGCTGAAATATACTAGGCCTTCAGTAGTTGCATCTATACTGAACAGGTACAGGCTTTTTCCCCTTGTCATTATTCCCTAAACAATTACAGTGGTAACAATTATTTATACAACATTTACAGTGTATATATTAGGTATCATAAGTAATCTAGAAATGAGTTAAAGTATATGAGATTAAAGTGTATAAGAGGATGTACATATGTTAAATGCAAATACTACACTATTTTATATAAAGAACTTGACCACCTATGGATTGTGGTATTGATGGGAGAAGGGACATTAGAACCAGTCACACTAGGACACCGAGGGATGACAGATTAAATTAGGAACATGGTATAACTGTTACTAGAAGCCACATTTATTGACTATTATTTGCTAGTCATTGTGTTGAAAGTAGAGGTATAGAATCTAAATGAACCAGAATTCTTGGTAGCCAGGCACCAAAGTTAACTCCAGCAGACAAAAAGATTTTAATCAAAAACCAAAGGCTGTTGATTGCTCCCGGAGTTGCCTAAAAAGCCTGAGAAACAGGCTTTCCGCTGGATATCCAAGAATAAACCTGCAGACCTGGGCTGATGAGGGAACTGTTATCACTGTCACCACGTACTCCACAGTACACTTTGCACAACATTTCTGCATCAAACCAGACTTAATGCAGCCAGTGCTGCTACTTCTGCACCAGGAGCCTGACTGGAAACCGGGGTTGCAACCACTGTCTTTGCCTCAGCAGTGTCTAGAGACAGCTCCAAGTTCCTTCTCTCCTGTGCCATTAATTCCTACATCAAAATTTGGCATAAACCGGGGATGATGGGTTACGCCTGTAATCCCAGCTACTCAGGAGGCTGAGACGGGAGGATCACAAATTTGAGACAAACTTGGGCAACTTGGTAAGACCCTATGTCAAAAACAAACAAACAAACAAACAGGGCTAGAATGTAGGCCAGTGGTAGAGTATTTGCCTAACATGTACAGGGTCCTGGATTCAATCCCTAACATAGTTTTCATATAACAGTATGATGGAGACTAAGGTTACATATTTATGTCCTTTCTGTACATAAATCCAGGAAAAGAAGTATTGAGCACTTTCAATGCTTGTAGGATGAGAGAATCTTTATCCCACCCAATACTCGTAAATGGAGAACTATATAACATAAAAAAAAGTAGATACCGAGAAGTCTAAAGGAATCTTTGTCTTATTTAATCCTTACAAGTATGAACACAGGCATTATTTTTCAAAAGTTGGAGCTGAGAAAATTTCTTACCCAGTATCATGTACTAGTGACTAAGCACTTTTGAGACTCAAAATCTGGGATATTTGACTCCAAAGCTACATTCTTAACTAGAATACTATACTCCCACTTCTCAGTAGGAGTAATTGTTTTCTGGAAGTGTTTTCTATTAAAATGAAACTAGTTTGTTTTACACAAATAGCATATTCCATTGGCAATTCTCAATATAATCATCTCTAAATCCTGATACTTCTTTGCAGTAAAAATTCCCTAAACATATGTTATCTTCTTGTGCATGATGATAATGTCACTGACAAAACACAGTATTTATTTGTAATTAATTTCTAGACTGGCAACAGATTAGTATAGGGTGGTACACATGGAATTATCGAGACTTAGCCGTAGTAAAAGACATTTGAAAACTAATAGATAGCATTATCATAATTGCCACAATTACAGTGTAACCATAACCTGTGACCATGAAACACTCCTAAATTTAGCTGACCTGTATTATGTCTGAGCCCACAGCTTAACATCACCCATCAAATACCCAAGTTTCCTGCCTGACATCATCTGAAAATAGATCCCTCTGGTAGCTTTTTGCCAACTCAGGCATTTGTGGAATGTACATCTCATCTCCTT
The DNA here is from genome assembly GCA_004026905.1 of Hystrix cristata. NCBI lineage: Eukaryota > Metazoa > Chordata > Mammalia > Rodentia > Hystricidae > Hystrix > Hystrix cristata. The sequence continues at coordinate 70,374 of PVJO010005749.1, read as the reverse complement.
CGTGTATGAGACATAGACTGCATTGGGAATTCAGAGATGAAATAGGTGTGGAAGGATTTTTTAACTAAGAAGGGGAGGGAAGTCAACATGATAGTCTTTGCCTGAGTTTGGGCTTTTTTGATATTGTATCCAGTCTAGCATTTCTGAGGACTTCTGCTGACTATGCAGTCAAATGCTCTACCACTGAGCTATACTCCCTCTGCTGACTATGTTTCAAAGAGAAATTACATGAATGAACTTTTTAAAACTTCAGCCGTATTATGCTCCTCCCCCAATACTGCCATCCACAATACCACCTGCCAGCAGCTTCCAATTGCTGTTTGAACAATATCCAAATTCCTTACTATGGCCTAGAAGGACCTGGGTGGTCTGGCCCCTCTCTGTTTTCCCAAACTCAGTAAGTGCTCTCCTATCAGTCATTTGGTGCAGGCCACAGTGGTCTTCTTTGTAACACATAAAATCACAAACCAAATGTTCTTGCTATCTTCTCTACCAAATGTGTTCTGTTTATCTGATTTGCTTCTTCTTCATTCCGGCTTCTGTTCATAGACTCCCTCTCTGCACAAGCCTTCTTTAAGTAGCCATTCCCACTGCCTTACTTCCACTGCTATATTTTCTTTACAGCATCTACCACTATCTGAATTCTCTTGTATGTTAGTATGTTTACTTATTTTGTTTTAGTCAAATAAGATATAAATTCTGTAGTATCAGGACCTACATTGTCACATTTACAGTTACTTCCTCAGTGCCTAGGAAGATTCTAGCTTATAAGCACTTTTTTTTAACTGGATGAAGCATGAGTTGCAGTGATCTCCTTCCTACCACCTTTTCCTGCCTTCAGTCTTGTGTGTCTTGATCCACTCACCATACTCCACCAGAGTTTATCTAAAGCATAAAATTGGGTATATTGCTTCTCCAGTGACTCATAGTACTTACATGATGAGATAAAAACTAATGAGCATGGCATATAAGATTTGGATATAGATTGCTGTATATACCTTGATATATTTTTTTATTCTTGTATGTATGTTTGAGTGTGTGTACTATGGTACTGTCTTCCTCCACTTGGGATTCTATAACAAAATATTTTAGACAGAGTAATTTATGAACAGAAATGTATTGCTCACAGTTCTGGAAACTGGGATACCCAAGATCAAAGTGATTTGATGTCCTGTTCCTCACAGGTGGTGACATCTATGTGTCCTCACATGGTAGACGATGCAGATAAGCTCCTTTGGGCCCCTTCTGTAAGGGTATTCATCCATTTGTAAGGGCTCTAATCTCATAACTTAATCATCTCTCCAAAGGCCCAACTTCTAAATACTATCAAACTGAAGATCAAGTTTCCATATATGAGTTTGGGGGGAGACAAACATTCAAACCATAGAAAATACTTTATTTACTTTCATATCACATTTTTAACCCTGTTAATTCTCATGAGTACTTCAACAGAAGAAACAAACTTTGTCAGATTCATCTTTGTATACACAGAACTCAATGTAATACCTTCAACTAGTGAATTTATAGATAGAATTAATTTATTTTACGTTTTCTTTTTTTGAGACAGGGTCTCACTATGTAGTCCAGGCTGGCCTTGAACTTATGATGTATCCAGGCTGGCCTTGAACTCATAGAAATCCTCTTGCCTCAGCCTCCTGAGTGCTGAGATTACAAGTATGTGATACCATGCCCAACAAAATTCATTTATTTTAATATTCAAGAAGTATTTATTAAGTTTAGGCTCTACTATGTACTAAGCATTATATTCCAGTCACTGACGATAAAGCAGTCAACCAAAGTCCTTCATTTCAGGACGTTTACATTCTACTGAGGAAGCCTGACCATAAAACAACAAACAGGTAATTATATACTATAATGTTGAGTATTAATAAATGCCTTGAATAAAATAAACTCAACTTTCTAAGGAAATTTCCTCTATGAAACAACTGTTCATGCATGAAACAATAGATCTTGTTAGGCTTATAGGAAATGAGGGAATGGTACTGTGGGCAAAAACAAGATGGGCAAGCTTCAATACAGAAAGGAAAGCTGGATAATCTGAAAGCAGTGTCAACATCAGTGTTGCAATGGAGCAGACCTGGGCTAGTAGCAAGGCAGTGAGTTGAGACTCTTAGGCCAAACTAAGAACTTAAAGCAACTTGACTGGTGTCAGGGCAAGTAATGCCCCTGGGTCACAACAAAACATCACAAATCTTCTCTGAAGGAAGTCATTCTTAATCCATGCTCTAAAGTATTATTTCACAATTAAGTTTGTCTAACTCTAAATAAACACAATAGCATGAATAAGCATCAGCAGAAACAACACATACATTAGACCCAAGGATCACATATATTGACTGTCAGACATGGAATGTAAAAGCCATAAATAAAACATTTGAGGAAATAAGAAAAGAATCACAAAATGAACAAGAAACAGATGTACAAAGTGATTTCAAGAACCAAATGCACATGAAACACATAATGGTTGCAATAAAAACAAACAATAAATGGGCTAAACAGGAAAGAAAATAAACTGAAAGATAGATTTGAAAAATGCAACACAACCGATAGAGAAAAAAACCGAGAGGGTAAACAGATGCAACACATAATGAGGTCTTCTTGAAATACCAGAAGATGAAAAAAAAAAAAAAAGAAAGGTGATTTTTGAAGATTTAATAGCTGAAAAATTTTTCAGAAAATGAAAAATAAAATTACGAAGTGTGATAACTTTGTAGCAATACAACAAAATACCTGACATAACCAATTTTTAAAGAGAAAACATTTATTTTGGTTTATGGTCTTGGAGGGTCCATTGCTTCTGGGCCTGTCGCAAGGCAGCACATCATGGCAGGAGCAGATGGCAGAGAAACAACCTTCACCTCATGGCCAAGAAGGATAAAGAACTCCTTCCTGTGTGCCAGGGTCCTACAATGCCCTTCAAGGGCACATGTCCCTCAGTAAACTAAAGATCTCTCACTAAGACTCTGCCCTTTAAAGGTTGCCACCTGTCACTGGTGCCACTCTGAGGACCAAGGCTTTAAGCTCATTGGTCTTTGGGGGACATTCAAGTTCCAAACTATAGCACGCAGATACAGAAAGCACAGGGTAAATTAAAAGTCCATATGTTAGGAAGCTGCTGAACATCAAGGACAGAAAGATCTTCACAACACTCAGAAAAAACAGATAACCTCCAAAGAAACAAGTCAATGGATAGCAGACAACTCAACAATAGAACCAAAGCCAGGATACTGTAGAATAATAAGTGTTGAGAGAAAATAAGTAATGAATTAGGAATGTGTACCCAGGGTCCATCTTTCAAGAATGAGAATGACATAATGATAAAGATAACAAAAAATGGATGAGTAATCTTCTGAAGAAATTTTTAGCACATGTTCCTTAAAAGAAGAAAATGATCCCAGAAGTAATGTCTAAAATGAAAGAAGGAATAACAAACAAAGAAACTAGAAAACATCTAGGTAAATCTAAACAAATATTGTCTGTGAAAAAAATTATTATCTAATTTTTAAGGCTTTTTTTAAAAAGACAAAATAATGGACAAAAAAAACATGAACATCAAGAAGGAGGTGATCAGAGTTAAAATGTTCAGAAGTTCTCAAATCTACCCAAATGTCAACATTTTACATAGTCATAGACCAATGATTAAAATCAGGAAATTAAAATTGATACAATACTATTAATTTATCCATATTTTACTCATTATCCCACTAGTGTCCTTTATCTATTCTTGGATTGCACACTGCATGTGTGGATATATTAGTATGTATGAGTTACCATAACAGAATTCTATACACTGGATGACTTAAACACAGAAATTTCTTTTCTCTCAGTTCTGAAAATCTGAAGTCCAAGATCAAGGTTCTAGAAGTGTTGGTTTCTGGTGAGGTGTCTCTGGCTTGCAGATACCTGCCTTCACATGGCCTTTCTTCTGTTTGTGTGTGTGGGGTGGGGGGATGACAGGGAGGGAGGAAGAGGAGAGGGAGAGAGGAAGAGAAGAGAGAGAGAGAGAATGAATCTCTAATATCTCTCTTCTTATAAGTATACCAGTCCTAATAGATAAGGATGTGCTCTTATGGCCTCATTTAACTTTGATCATCCTCCTTAAAGGCCCTGTCTCCAAATGCATTTCACACTGGGGACAAGCATTCTGACATATGAATTTTGGCAGTATACAATTTAGTCTACAACAATGGGTTTGTGACTACCTCAATCAATATAGTAAAAGTAATGGTCATGCCAAGGGAAAAAGACATAGACTCTGTCTCTCAAAGGAAAATGTCAAAGGGTTTTACAGCCATATTTTAAACTACCCCAACAAACAAGGGCCCAAGCATAGTTAAGATACTTCTGGAAAAAAGAATAACAACAACAACAACAAATTGGGGAAATCTGTTCTTCCAGAAATCACGATTATTATACATCTACATAATTAAAACAATGTGATATTGGCATAGGGCTAGACAACCAATGAAATAGATAATAATAAATCAAAAACCTAGAAATAGACCCCATTTTCATGTATGTTTTGATTTGTTACAAGAGTGCTATTGAAATATAGTGGGAAAAGGATAAGATAGTCAATAAGTGGTGCTCAGAAAATTAATGATTCAAATGGAGAAAAATATTATTGGATTATGCTACACACATAAGTCAATCGTAGCTTAAAGACTTTAAGAATAAAGAGCAAAGTTTTAATGCTTGAGGCATTTTGGGAAAAGCATCCCAATGGCACCCCAATCTGTGAGTTTTCATCAGAGGTCTTGGGAGCTGCATGATCTAAGTGCCTTACATGTTTCAGCTCACTTAATTCCACAAGCCAATGAAATAATCATGGATCATCCTCATCTCACAGATGGGCAAACAGATGCACAGATTGGTTAAGGAACTTGCCCAAGATCACAGGGTTAATAAGCAGCAGGGCCAGGATTTTAATCTGGATGTTCTGGCTCCAGATCCTAACAAAGACCCTGGAATTTGAATTCGGGTTGTTTAGCCCCAAAGGCCATATTCTTAATGTCTGTGTGGTACTGTAAAGACAAGTGTATCACAGAATTCCTTGATTTATTGTTGTTTTGTTCTGTTTTGTTTTGTTTTGTTTTGTTTGTGGCCAGCTAGATCCTGGCTCCTGGAGTACTGCAGAGTCTTGTAGAGAGAAGCCTTCCTCCTGCATAGATGTGGTAAAGACCCGTTCTGACTAGTGTGGTATCAGGAAACTCACACCACATTTCCCCCAAAATAAGACTGGATCTTATACTAATTTTTGCTCCAAAAGATGCAATAGAATTTACTTTCAAAGGATAACTTTTTTGTGTACAACAACTGACATTTATTCATGTACAATGATCTACATTCGTTCATTTATTCATGTATAAAAATCTACATTTATTCAAATACAATCATGTCATCTTCTTCTGGAACATCATCATTACTCTCCAAATGCCGAATTCTGGCCTGAATTTCTTGTAACTCCATTTCCTGTAGAACCACTGGCCTCAATCTCTCATGTCTAGCATACAGCTCTCCTTAAATGAGCACTTCTTGTCCATGTAGCCTGCTCGTGGTCCATTAGCAACACAGCTGTCAGAGATTTATCCGATAAATTCTTCACCCAAGTCATGACCTCTTGCAGACCAGGCTTCACAGTTTCCTTTAAGTCAAGTGTTACAAGACTTATGAGACAGAAGTGACAACAAAAACGACAACAGTTAAGAAGGATGGTCCACATAAAAGTGATGAAAAACTGCAGGCACCAAAATTTGGAAAACGTTTCTTTATTTCACATGAGTGCCTTAAGTATGTCTGTCATAACACAGGTTGTATTGAGTTAGGAAGATTCATATTAGATACAACCATGTCCATTTGTTATCAAGTACACATATTATTCATGCGCTGTGTCTGTACTCTGATCATTTGGCATTAAATCCTGAGTTCATTCGTTTATATAGGTATTTACCTCTCATCAAAAGGTATCCACTTGGGTATTTACAAATAATTATTTTAAGTATTAATGTGAATAATACTTATTTACATTTAATTACATATTAATATTATTATTTTATAATTCAATATGTTCATTACATGTTGCAATGGAAGTACTAAATACCTCTGTCTGGCCAATGATCTTAACTGGGGCTTATTTTGTGGGGAGAGGTTATACGAGCATCCTGAAAAAATCATGCCAGGGCTTATTTTCCATTTAGATCTTATTTTCAGGGATACAGTAGACACTTTCAGTTCTGGAACTAGGCTCCATCCAGGTTGTGCATACATTTGACTCCCAAGTTTCATTATCAAAACCCAGAATGGAATCCATTTTACTTGCTTCCTTTCTCTAACTGAAACACTCACAGTGGAATTCACTGCAGAAGACCAGGAAGCAAAATTTCCTTCCTTCTGTGTTCAGCTGTTGCCAGAGAGAAAGTAGCTTAATGTGTCTGGAAGTCACAAATAAGTGGCCTCCAGTCCTTTTGGTTCAAGGAAATCATTATTTGTTGAGCCCCTGCTATGAATCCGCCTTATCCTGGGTGTGGCACACTTTGGCTTTCCTGCCATATAGATTCTGCAGAGCCTATTAAAGTAAAGCTTTCTTTCACTTTCAGAGGCCTCAGTTTTTAATAGGGCCAATGCACAAAGTCCATTTGTAATCTCGTATTGTGCAGTCGGCCCATCACTGGGAAAGCACAGTAAAGATGAGAACTTGTCATTTTAGTTGAAACTCAACTCAGAAATTGCGGGACATGAGCCCATTCAATGAATGAGACTTGCTTTTAAATTTTTGAAAATTATACTCTGCCCAAGAAAACTACAGAGGTAGAAGGTTTTTGGCTCTCTACATCACAAGGTCTTATTCTGGAAAACATAGCTTGGACTTCCACCATTTGCTGTCAAAAATCACAGGGTTTCATATCCAAGCAATTTTAGCCCCACCTAACTGAAATGACTGGGCTGAAAGAAAGCTGCACAGGTTAGCAGAGCACCAGGAGGATCGTGGAGGACGCAGGGGACAAGACACAGTAGAAGAAGTTGCAATGTGCAACTCCCAGGCAATGTAGTATAGGGGAGCAGAAAGAGAAACAGAAAAACAGAGAAGAAAGAGAAAGAAGACAACAAGGCAACAGAAATGCCTAGGGGTCATATAAATGACTGGATTTTGCTCTCCGGAGGGTATTTGAAAAACCCTGGAAACAAACATAATACGAACTCAATAAAAAAATAATCTAGCTAATTTAGGTGAGTAATAAAGGCAAGGAGAGGCACAGAAGAAATGGATTTCAAGTATAACTGGTCGAGACACGAAGGGCAGAAGTCACAGGCAGTTGAGGAGTGTCAGAAACCTGTTGTAACATTGAGCGTAAACTCCAATGTTATGTGAATTCAGTTATAATTTTATCCACTGCATGAACATTAAATATTAATCTCTTCTTGAGCAATCTTTCCCCTCCCCTCAACAATTAAAATAGGTATCTCTAGGGAAAATTATTTTATCAAAACAAAACAAAAAGAAATAGGAATCAGAGTGAATCATATGAGCTATCTAGTCACTAAACCAATGCTAAGGAAAAGATGACAGTTTGGGATAGGAGGGAAGAAGGCAGAAGTTATCAGAAGGTGAAGCAGATGTGGGACTTGTCCTTCTTGAGCTTTTTTTTTCTAAAAGGAACTTATTTTCATCAGTATTTAAGATGCCAAAATAACTGGTTTTTTTAGACTATGATGAAAACACTGTTAGGAGATGCAATACTAAGGTCAGGGAAAAATAAACAGTCCACGGGATTATGGTACTTATGTCTCCTCACCCCACCCCCAAATATCTGCACAAACGCTGCTCCTTCTGATGATGAGCTTTTATTAAGTCTGCTTAGTAATGAGTAAAAAGGGAAAATGTATGTGAAAGAACTGATACTGAAAGAAGTGGATCAATGGCACTTTTTAAAAAAGCAAACAGCTCTTCAAAAGCATTATTTAAATGCACTTATGTTAGTAAAAGGATAGAAACCAAGCCTGGGCAGAAAGACCCTTGTCTACAAAGGAGTGCCCTTGGTGTCACTGAATTCAATACTCTGGTAATAAAATTTCCATTCAGTAAACATCTTTATATATATAGGAAGTAGTTCTGATTCTATTTGAGGAATATAGATTGCTGAAGAAATGCAGAGACCATTATCTCCTCTCCCTACTTAACCGATTCTGATTCCCCCACATGGTAAAACATTCAGTACAATCCTTTAATCCTCAGCAAAGGAATAAAAGCAGAGCTTCAGAACAGGTAAAATTGCTTTTATTGTTCTTTGTTGCCATGAAGGGACATTATGTTTTCAGCTCCAAAAACTGAATTCATTAATACAGTACTTCCCTTCCTCACCAGGAATAAAAAGATGATTTAAATCATTATTTACTTCCTTTCGACCAAGGGTCCTGTGGTCCTGATCAGCTAAATGAACCATGGAATATCTCCTTGGAAAGAATGTGAGGCAAAAGTGGTTAAATGCCCGAAGCTGCTGGACTCTAAAAGCTCACAGCTGATTGCATAGTCACTGTTTGCAATTTACTGCCAGCGTCTGTTGCCATTCATCTCAATGCTAATGGGCCACCCTTGGGAGTTAAAGCTGACACTCTCTTGGTAAGTCACTTCTAAAATCATCTAAGCAAGTGAAGTAATTTTTATTTGCCATCATGAATTATGCCACTGGTAAAAGTTATGAATCCATGTTGTTAAACTAATGTGGATTTACTCTAACCTCCTCATCACTCAAATTAGCACCAGGGATATCAAGCCTGGGTTCAGTGGACAGCCAGATATGACACCTTTGGCTGGCATCAAAGAGAGAGCAGGTGATCATCCTGGAGGGGAGGTGTCTAAATCAGCACCAGCCACCAAGGGCCCATCATCATGAATATATACATGCAGTTTCTGAAATGCACTTCTTTCATGTCTCGCCTTGTCTTTGCTGGCTCACCTAAGTAGACTGTTCTTTCTGTTGCGCTGGGACACTCACACCCATCAGTGCCAATAGCGTAATCTTTATTTCCTTTCTTCTTCTCACCCAATGGAGAAGAGGATTTCTATTTCCCCTTCTTGTTCAGCAGGAACTTTTTTCCTTTTTGAGACAGTGTCTCACCAGGTAGTTCAGGCTGGCTTTGAACTATGTATCCCAGGCTGGCCTGGAACTCAGGGCGACCCTCCTGCCTCAGCTTCTCAACCAGAACCTTCTCAATCTCTCCCCATCCCGGGGGTTAGAATAGAATAACAAAAGGTCTCCAAGGAAGGCAACTGGACTACAGAAGATAGTTCTTTAATCTCCATTGCACTGTAAAGCTCCCCCTCTAGATGAGTGTTCTGTACCAAAGTAACACAGCAATAGGGTTCAGAATTTCAAATGAAATTTGACATTTACAGATGCTAGATTGGGGGTGGGGGCAGCTATGGCTCAGAGGCAATATCAGAAAACAGGAAGTGTTGTTTAATATGCACCTCCTACTTCCTTAGCTTTTTGTTGGAAGGTGTCCCACTTTGTTTTTGTTGTTGTTTTTATTAATTTTTATTTTTTACCAAGAACATGCATTGGTACATTGTATACATAATGATCCCATTTATCATGGTTATTTTGTACCTATACATGATGTATCTTGGTTCTCCCCCTTCTCCACCCCTCCCTTCCATTCCCCCTTTCCTTATTTACAGCAGGTTTATTTACATTTTTCCATTTTTTTCCCTTTCTTTCCCTTTTCCCTTCCTTCTTTTCCCCTTCTAGTTCTCCTCTCTTTTGAATATTATTTTTCTTTTACCTAGTATCTATTATGCCTCTTTGTCTTTATGCACACTTATAGTTTCTCATATCAGAGACACAATTGAACTCAAGTAGAATTCAGATATGTCAGTGCTCATCTGGTGAGCTACAGAAGTGGGCCTTTACAAAGTCTTTTTGCAGAATGAAGGGAGAAGACCTGGAAAGAATTGTTCTTCTGTCTGGGAGAGACAATCATGCCCTGAATGAAATGGAGTAGACATCAAAACTATAAGAGGGGAGGGGCAACACTGCATGATAAACAATGTCTTCAGATTTGCCATCAGATCAGGCCCTGAAGATTCACTTTTCAGCACCCAGATTGAGGGTGGCAAGTGAAGGGAACCTTGTTTTTTTGTTTTTGGTTTGTTTTTTTGAGATAGGGTCTCCCTGTGCAGTCCAGGCTAGCCTTGAACTGACTACACAATCCAGGCTGGCCTCGAACTCACAGCAATCCTCCTCCCTCAGCCTCCCGAGTGCTAGGATTAGCACTACAATTCATTACTTCCATCTCACCCGGGTTAGTGGAGAGAACTGTGATGTAACAACTAAGAGTTCTTCCATAAAACTTGGTGAGATGGAAGTAATGAATTGGTAAGCCTCTAAAAGAAAGAAAGAGATAATGTGCACACACCATTTGCATATCCAGGGCTCTCCTGTATGGGTAGCATTGAGTGTGAGAAGTCAGCTGAGACCAGTAGGCACACCAGTGGAAGTGGCAGCAGCGTCTCACTGACCAGTTTTATCTGGAGAAAGAGTGGTATCCAGGAGAGAAGGTAAGAGACATGCAAACAAAAATGACTGGCTGTAAGTTAACTGAGTAGCCTTGTTTGGAAACACCCTGGGAACATTTATAAAAACTTGGGTTTGGAGGAAGCCTTCGCCGAAAACTGAGATCCTGTGTTAGGTGGGAGCAAGACTGAAACCAGGTTAATTCTTTGATTCTTCTCCTAAGTGTGGTTTTATTCCTGAAGGATATAATCAAGCAAACAGACTCTTGGCTGTTTCTCTTTCAAAGGATGGAAGAAGTTCCACACCAGTTCCTGGAATCTTTTGGCACAGGAATAGCAAAACTGGAATATGCTACAGTTTTTTAGGGGGGTCAGGAACCCAATGAAGATGTCTTAAAGAATATTGGCAGGACTACAGATAATTTTATCCCTTCACAGAGACAATAAATGACAGTTATTAGTTATGAGGTATTGTTGAAAAATTGTTTTAATGTTTAATTTCTGTAGGTCTTTACATTTATTCCTAAACATGTTTATCCCTTTGAGACTTAATTCATCTTAGGTATTGAGAAAGGGAATCTTCAAAGAGCTAATATCTGGGTTGATTTTCTTATGTTTGTCTTCCATAGCATTCCATGTTTACTCAATCTTAAATTCTTTTATATTGAAATAACTGGTTTATATTCTTGCCTCTCTTGATGAGGCTCTAAGTTCCTCAAGAACATGATCGCGTCAGACATTTAAATTATTTATACTAGACTCTTCATTATCTTCATGATTGTAAGAATAAGCTCTTAATACTGCCCCCCACTAAAATCTTGGATCAATGTTCTGTGACCATCTTACCATGGCTAAGATTATTATTACCCAATACCTATATTTCTCTTTTTCAAGAGTAATAAAACAAACTTAGATGGGCATATGACAATCTGTAAATACTACAGGTTTTAATCAGTTCAGGCTATAACAAAATATCATAGACTGGATGATTTATAAACAACAGAAATTTATTTCTCACAGTTCTGGATGTTGCAAGTTTGAGGTCAGGATGCCAGTATGGTCAGTTTCAGTGAAGGCCTGCTTGCAGGTTGCAAACTGCCAACTTTTCATAGTATCCTTAGGTGGAAGGAAGAGGATGGGAGAGCTTTCTTATGTTTCTTCTTATAAGTGCACTAGTCCCACTCATGGGAGCTCTACCTTTGTGACCTATTTCCTAATACTATCACATTGAGGAGATAGTATTTCAGTATGTGAATGGGGGAGCACAAACATTCCATTTATCACACTGCATTTCCCACATTTCCTTGCAACTCAGTGTGGTCATGTGATGAAGTTTTGGCCAATGAGATGTTACCAAAGAATTGAGTGGTATATCCAGTTTGTGCCAAGAAAAGGAAGGAGATTCCTCAAAATACAGCATCTTCCTACTTCATCACAGATATAGTGATTAACTATCTATACCTTTAGAGACAAGGGCCATACTCTATGCGCATGTGTGTGTGTGTGTGTGTGTGTGTGTGTGTGTATGTGTGTATGTGTGTGTAGTAGGAAGAAACAGCTAACAGGAGGCTAAGCTCTACACTACAAAACCATCATAGTTGTCTTGGATATGCACCCCTGAGTTATTTTGTGAGGGAGAAATGAACATCTATTTCATTTGGAACAATGAGTATATCGGGATACTCATTTGTTCGATGTGTGACATACAAAAAAAAAATTCCATGGACTTGATAAAGGTTCTTTCCTTAATCATCATTCTTTGAAAATACTCTTGATGTAGAATAATAGGTAGAAGTTTAATATCAAACAGTAGATAACCACATTAAGTCAGTAACTGGTATGTGAAATTGGCAGGCTCCCTTACATAAACTATCAAATGTCTAATATGTTGTCTTTTAGTATTATTCATAATTGCAAAAGAAGAGAGGAACTTTCCCTTTTAGCATTTGGTACTTCCATAGTCCACTTACCCACCACTTAGATTTCCTCAGTCCAATGTCAAGAGGAGTCATAGTCATATTTTCTATGTTCTGCCCTTCACAAGTCACTCAAGTGTGGCTGCCTTACCAGCCTCAACAAACTTACTCTGAAACTCACAGATCACATGCTAAACAGTGATAGGTCTTAAGGAGAAACAAATTTTAGTTTCTTCCAGTTATTTCCTTCTTTCTTGTTATTTTACCCTCCTCCCTCACCCCTTCATCCTCTGTCTCCCACACTGCAGTTACTTCTCACCATCCGCCACTCCTATTGCATTGTGCCAGACAGATGCTCACAGTATCCCTGAGAAGACTTTGTGTTCTCAACCAATTTGGGGCCTCTACTCACCACCAAGTCTGTTTCCATGTGCTGTGGGGTTCTATGTGGAGGTCCTGTCTAGCCTGGCCAGGGTGCCAGTCAAGGGGACTGAGGCAGAAAATTTGTTAGATACTGAAAGGACAGAACGATCCTATTCTGGATTAATAAGAAATTTGTAAAATTGAAAGACAAGTTTGATGAAAGTCCTTTAGAGAAAGCAGAAAATTGATTGTTCAGTTCTAAGGGCAGAGATGGCATAAAGAATACATGACCAAGTTTAAAGAAGTCAGAAAAAGAATGAAAACTATTTAAATTGGAATTGGAATGAGGATTCACATATTTCGTACCATTACAGGTTGTTTGACAAAATGTAATCAAATCTTTATTTGTTGCTTTTGATTTTGTATTTAAGATAGAACTGATTTACTCATGGCGTGCTACAGCACCAGTCTGGACAGGAGCCTACCTGGTTTTGTTTTCTTCTTCATTCTTGATTCTCACCCCCATTCTCCCTACATTATAGGGATTGGTCTACTATACCAAAAAATAGATCTATCTATCTATCTATCTATCTATCTATCTATCTATCTATCTCTACACACACACACACACACTTGGATATGTCTATATCCCTGGGTACAGAATTCAGAATTCCTATTGCTGGAATTTGATAAAATATAAAACCAAATTTTGTTGTTTTTTTGGATCCGTATCTAGAGTATAGCCAGTTGAGTTACCCATGGCATGCTATCATATCACTCTTTGCAAGTACTTTCTCATATTTGGCTTTGCTCTGTTTCACAACTTTCTCTGTGATTTCCATCCTTATTCTTATCTCTGCTGTAAGGATCCATCCTAGTGTGTAAGTACTATATATCCTCAACTATGTCTGTTATCCATGTAAAATATGTGGTATTATTTTGTGTCTGTACTTGTAATTTATAATTTCAAAATTTATGTAAAGATGTGAGATAATTACAGGAAAAGACTAAATGAAAAGACTCAGATTTCCATGAGATTTAGGTAAGAATTCTATCCCCTGAATTCTATAGCTTCATTGTTAACAGTGAATAGGTCAAAATGAAGAAAGCATCATGTGCTCCTGGAATGAAGAGGAGTTCTCTGTAGAATTCTGTAGGCTTCTGGAAACTTTCCTGCTCCTTCTTCGCCCACCACACTCACTCACCACAGTCTGCCAGTAGACAGTCCAAGAAAGCAAATCCCACACATTTGTAGGAATTTTTCTTACCCACCCACTTGTATTACTGGGCTTAGAGATGACTCAGAAGGGACTGATATTTCACCCTTCTTGCTATAGTTTCATGCACACTGGCATAAGATATGAGACTCCTAAGTGAGAGACAAAGGATAGTTTATTATACACAGCAATAGCTGTGGCCAGAATATCATCATTTTTCTTGAGTCAGTTTCCTGAAATCCAATTTCCAGTGTGACACAAAAAATGTCAGGCAACAGATGCATATATGGGGATCTGTCACAGGACAGGAACCCTAAATTTAGGGAGCACAAATCTTTTTAAATGGTTAGTAAGTCTGCCCAATCTTTGCCCCAAATGGAGACATTAATTTTATTATTTTGGACAGCAAACAAATCTGCCCTTTGTTACTTCAGTCTTCCAAAACTGTTTGCTATACAACATCCTTGAAAAAATGCAGTTGACTTGTAAGACAAGCAAAAACCTAAGAGACCCTTGTTTCTTAAATCTCTTTCTACATAATTTTCTTTCTCCTCCCAAAACACCCTATCTAAGAAGCTTGTACTGTGGGATAACCCTTTTTTATTATCATCTACAAATCCTAAGCTACTCCTCATTTTGTGAAAATTTCTGAGGAAGTCAATGTGTTCATTTTCCCATTAATGCTCCAGCTTTTTGGTTCCATGCCCTCTTCTCCTCCAGTGATCTAAATCTCTACCCTGTTTTCTGATTACTTATGAAGTTGATTGCTATTGTGAATGGCATCATAGATTTTGTTATATTTTTAGTTGATTATGGCTGATGCAGAGAAAAATTATTGATTTCTGTGAGTGGATCTCATATCTAGCATTCCCGCTAAATTCTCTTATTGGATCTATAGACTTTCTGTTGATCCAGCTGAGATGATCTCATCTGTAAAAAATAAAACAGAGAAAGAGAAAGGGAAGAAGGAAGGAAGGAAGGAGGAGAGAGAGAAAAATAGAAAAGAAAGAAAGAAAAGAGAGGGCAGGGAAGAGGGGAAAAGGAGGGAAAGAGAGTAAAGAAGAAAAAGAAACTGTGTCCTTTTCTTGAAACAGATAAGAAGAAATCAGTATTCTAGTGACCAGCATATAGCAAGAGCAACAGCAAATTGTGCCCTTATGGAGCATGTTATAATAACCATTTGGTCTAATTTAGTAACATAGGTGGTTTCTGCTTTGCAGTTCAACAATTAGCTTGTTCAATTCTGCCAAATATCTACTTTTAATTACCTTTTACTTCCTTATTCACATGCTCATTCCTTTCTTGGCCATATAATAATAAATTTTTAGAAATGTATTATGTTACTAAAGAGTAGAACCACTTGTACTGCTTTATCTCAGCAAGCAGAGTAGTAACAAATATTCTTTAGCACTTTTTGATTTAATAGCTGTACTTAACCTCTGTACATTCTCACCAGTATTCACAATAGAAAGAAGATTTAAGAACAGTATTAGAGAGAGGAAAAAAATCTCTTGAGTAGTTTCCTAAGTGATGACTTATCAAAAAGGCTAAGTCAGAGTGATTTCTGCTGCCTGATAATCCAAATTCATCACTTAATAAGAGTTCCAAGAGATTAATTGCATCAAAGTATACACATAATTTCATAAACTGAACAATATGTACAAAATTCAGTAGTGCTCTATGAGTATTGGAATAGACCTGGAAAAGATTTCTGTACAAGCACATAAATGTAGAAACTGGAAATGTCTCAGAATACTGAAAAGAAATGTAGATGCCTTTAGAAACAAGTTTCTGAAATGATCAAATCAAATGGAATGAAAATTTCTACATATCTTTAAAAATCCCTTAGTAATGCCTACCAGAACAATAATAAGTATACATACTTTAAACACCACCAAACAGATTTCTACCCAAAGCTTTCATTAGCTGAATGGACTTCACAGCCAAGTCATAAAACTGAGACACTAAGATTAACCCTTGTGTATACACATGTACCAATCCACACAAGCAATGTAAACATTATGTATTACAAACATGAAACTAACAAAAAAGCTTCTATCAACCATAACAACAACAAAAAAGAAAGGAACAGAATTCTCTGCATCTATTACTTGGAAAGAAGGAAAGAAAAGCTTGTAACAATTGAACAAGCTTAGTTGCCCTTAGAGGAAACAGGACACAATGTAAAAGAGGGTGGTTTAGCAAAGAAGAAGAAATTTATAACATAAATAGCTTTATGAGGTAATTCTGTGTTTCGTATCACAAAATTCGAGAAAAACATAAGATTTAATGGAAATATTTTCAACTAAAACAACAGAGTAATGGTTTAACCCTTCAGTGCCTAGTGTTCCATATTTGGAATGCCCAGAGCAACAGAACATAATAAAAAATTTTTCTTCAAAATTTCATTCCTTGAATTTTTCTTGGTAACATATATGAATTTCATGCAATAATTCAAAAAATTGCACTCTTCAACAAAAAATGGGTGAATATAAAGTCATCATTAAAGACAAAAGAGTAATGAATGGCATTGTTAACTCATTGGAAATTGTATATACCTTGTATTAGTTACTTTCCATTCCTGAGACAAAATACTCAACACCTACAACTTAAAGAAGCAGAAGTTTATTTTGGTTTCAGTGGATTCAGTCCATGGTTGTCTGGCTCCAAGGCAAAAACAGCATGATGGAAGGTCATGGAGGAGAAGAGCTGCTCTCCCCATGATGGCAGGAAGCAGAGAGAGAGAAAAACAGGCGATAAGAATACACTTTTCTGGATCACACCCCAAGTGACCTACCTCTAATTGGGCCTTACCTCCTAACAGCATATGCAGCCATGAATTCATCAATGGATCAATCCACTGATGAGTATATTGTCTCTCTGATTCAATCACTTTCCAAAAGCTCCATCTCTGAATAAATGGGACTTCGGGGGGACATTTAAATCTAAACAATAACATATCTCTATGATACAAATTTACCTTTGTCACAATTATACGTGCCATTACGAGCAATTGGCAGTGAGGTATTCTTTCTTATTCTTTTTGGATTTTTGATTTTTTGCATGCCACACAGCTTGTAGCAAGTGTTCAATCTCATAAATGATTTGTGTTTTAAAGAAAGGTGATGTATGATTTAAGACTTTAGACTATTTCTAGATATATTTGTTATCACTGAGTTTGACTATCTAATAGACGTATGACCTATTTCACTTGTGCCACAAATTAGTTAAGTCTAGACCAATTATTCTAACCCCTAAATCCAACTTTTAACTCTGCCAGATGCTATTTGACAGTAGATTCCCCAATACTGAAAATCTTGCCAAGTGCACATTATGTTGTTGTATAATTACAGCTTTCTAGTACTCAGTATGGTATTATTAGCTCAAGCTGTAGCTCATTTAGTGTACATAATTACAGCACATCCAGCAGCAAGCACTGACCTACAAAGGAGGGGGTTTGTTGTTATTTTTTATCTACTTCAATTGACAATACATGTAGTTGTTACCAGGACTCCAGATTTAAAGAAAATTTGATACTTACATTGCATTTGTAAGTACTTTTGAATATCTAAAATCACACTGATATTTTAGAGCTATTCTTCCTTCTAATGGTGATTGCATGTAAATATTATTTGAACAACACGGAGATTTTGTTTTTGTTTGATTGGTTTATTTATTAATTTTTTTGTTCTTTTCTCTTGTACTTGGTGGGAGAATGACAAACAGCAAAATGGCACCAAAGTGTCCAGTCTTAAAGGATTGTCCTGCTTGAGAGTTATAGCTTATTAAATACTTATAATGCCCAAGGCACAGTCATACTTTGGCAAATTACTCTTCTTTGTCATCATTATGTTTATGTATTTTACAGCTTCAAACTCTACCTCTAACAGGTAAGCAATTGGTATCCTAGGTGTGTTCTCATTGATCAAGATTATACTGGCTTCTCAGAAGTAAATCCTGAAAGAAAATGGGGGTAGGGTGCTCGCTTCGGCAGCACATGTACTAAAATTGCATCGATACAGAGAAGATTAGCATGGCCCCTGCACAAGGATGACATGCAAATTCGCTAAGCATTCCATACTTAAAAAAAAAAAAAGAAAGAAAGAAAATGGGGATGGGGATGAAGAAGACTTGGGTTGCTTGGGCATTTTCTCTCTAGCTTTGCTGCATATTGCTCCTCTATTAGACTTTTCAGCTGGGCTTCTTTTTTTTTCCCCCATATAACTTTCTCTTGGATTTAATTGCATTACAAGAAAGGTTAAGGGTTAACTGTAACATATGGCACTTAACTGAATTCTCAGTATCACTAATTGATGAACTCTAAATTTTTTTTAAAGAAAAATGCTTTGACATCATTCTTTTACTATCTCGGAAAACTGTCACAAATATCCAAAGTTAATGATTTTGATATATTGTTTTATACCTGTGAATCTCTGAGAAGAATATTTTTATACTGTTTTATTCCAAAGAACCCAGTATTTTGACTCAATGAAATTAATTTTTAAGAAATAAATTTGTTTTTAAACCAGTTATAGTTTACATTTTTACAATGCACATTTCAATACTTTGAAGATGAAAGCCATGGCTGTTTCAATATTAAGGATTTTTTTCTATCTCCAAATACAGACTGAAGTAATCTTCATTTATGTGGCTGAAGTTTGTATGCTAATAAAGACAAGAGAATTATTTTAGTTAAACAAAAGGCAGAAGAATTCTGCAAAAAGATGTTTACCAGAATAATCAGCTAGTAAATTTATAGATGCCTTTTATTTCATATGAGCAGCTTTTTCAAAGACTTTGGTTTGACCAGTAATACACACATGTATACACAATTTTCTTAATGTGCTGTAATAGAGTTCTTAAAATATCTTGGCATTTCCTGTTGCGAAACCAAGTGATTGGCTGGCTACATAGCAAAATGCATCTTCACTTGATCAATGTCAAGGAAGTACAGAAATATTAGAGCCATCTGAAAATGCAAAGGTCATCTATCCCAGAAATGACATTTGCAAACAAAGACCCTAAGCTCAGAGAAACTAACCTGATGTAAAATACTCAGACTGTCCCTAAGGTTAAACTTCATATAATCATCATATCATCATCATCCAAGAGATTATTAAGAGAATAATCTTTTAATTTGAATCAACAAATAAGTGATTAATAAATTGAGAAAGGAATTAGTCATACAGTGCTCTCCCAGACACACGCCAAATACTGCCCAATTATTAAAGCCTACCATCTTTAAACATTTGATGAGAATAGTTGAATTCAGCATATTTACTTGACATTTATTAGATGTCTCTTACAGGAGGCACGCTTGTTAGAAGCTATAAATGATTTTTAAAATTGGGGATTGGGGATTTAGTTCAGGATTTAGCCCTGAGTTCAATCTCCAGCACCTCCTCAAAAAAAAAAAAAAAAAGAATAAAAGGAAAGAGGAATGAAGAGGATGGAAAAAGACAATTCCTGCCCTTCAAAAACTTATTTCTAGCTAGAAAGAAGATAGTGCTATAATAACACTGTGTTTAAACCTTCATAAACATTTCTGCATTGTAACTATCTCTGTCATTACATGAAGAGTTTTTTGAGGGCAGAGAACATATCTTGTTTACTGATTGATATCTCCCCAGGTAACTTCTGTTAATAGCATTTGTTCTTTAAATGTTGCTTTTATATACCATCATTTTTATATACAATTTCAGATGTGTAAATGCAGATACAGTAAACCTTTTCCATGGAGATTATGCAAAATATCTTGTACAAGTGGGTTTCATAATATGTAAAGGCAAAGAATATGATGAAAAATTCATCTTTTTATAAAACCTCATTGAATACTTTAGATTACATATAGGTATGTTTTTTGAAATGAGTAAAAACTGATTTAGAAATACTGTATACTGATTGACCCTCTTCCTAAAGCCATTTCACTGTGATTCTGTATTCAAATAAATGTAGGCCTTCCCCATAAACAAGGAATTACACCAGAGTTTCCAAATGTTTTAAGGCATCGACCCCAGTGATGGAGTCGATGGACCCTGATGGACCCTTTCTTAGAATAATGTACAAAGTACAACACTATAATCTCAGATGATGAAAGCTTTTGTTCTTCATGCCTTTGTTAAATTACACCAGGCTGAGAGAGGAAATTGTCTGACAGAAAGGCAAGAAACAGTGTTATAAACCAGATGAGGTCCCTTGAGACAGGATCAGTTGGCAGGCTGTGCGAAGGAAGAAGTAGGGGGTTGGGAGTCATGGGGAAGGCTCCTAGGAATCAGCCAGAAGGAACAGCATGACCCAAGCCTTAAAGGTGAAAGGGCCAGGCTGTTCTTCTGATGCAGAGACTCAGATGCTATTTGGAGTACCAGTTCTAACATATGGCTTCTGCTTTATGTGGTATGCCTGAGTGTTTCTTGGCATCTTCCCTAAGTCTCCGAGTCACTGTAAAAGTAAAATCTTGCTTGGCTCTTCTCAGCCCTTCTTCCAGCCTACTACCAAATAACTGAAACCCTTTGACCACACCCCAGGGCATGCTCATCAGCTAATTGAATTTTCCAAATGCGTTCCACCTCTCTGCCTAGTTTTCTGGGCATCTGAGTGAAATAGAATAAATTAACTTCATCTTCTCTGAACTTTGATTTGCTCAGGTAGAGAATAGGAGAAATAAAACCCACCACACTGGTTTACTGTGAGGATGAAACTAATAATATCTGTAAATTGCCTAGCATAATGCCTGACACATGTGACTTCTATTCCATTTCTAAACCCTGCTAGTTGGAACTTCTCTGCTCAGTGATGTCACTACCAGCTTCACCCCTGAACGCACCCAGGTAACACGGGCTGCTCTCTTGAAACACACCATTTCTGTAGCACCAGCGCTCTGCCATGGAATGCTATCTCTGCCCGCAGCAGCAGCTGGTCCTGCGCCTGTGAAGCCGCTCCCTTTCTCCAGCAGAGGGTTTCGTTTCCCTTGCTGGCCCCTCCCAGGCTGCAGCATCCTAATGACAAGTTATGTCCTGAATACTAGACTAGGAACTTTGAGCCCAGGAGAAAAAAAAAAAAAAAAAGAAGAAGAAAGCTTAGGAATACTTAGAGCTGTTTTCAAATACTTGAAAACTGACCCATAAACAAGGAATTAGACCAAGGTTTCTAAATGTGTTTGTCCCATGAACTCCTGTGATGGTCCAGTGAAGCCAATGGCCCCTTTCTCAGAAAAATGTACCAATTATAATACATAGGGTTACCAAGAAATCCATTATATTGACACAATCATTAAAATATTTTAAAACAATTTTTGGTATAGCAATGTATATGTTTTATTAATGCAAATAACAACATAGAACTACAGGCCTAATAAACTCTGAAACTACAAAGCTAAATGGAACATTAATGATATTTCAAGATTTCTGGGGCAACTGAGATGTGACATAAAAATACTTGTGATTTTTGTTACTGATAGTTATAGGGACTATAAATACTGCTGTAGTTTGTCCCTCTATTCAATGATTGGAGGAAATTTTAATTTAGTTAAATAAAATAAAGGTGTCATTTTCCCCCGTCTAAATTCACAGACCCCTGAAATCTATCCAGAAATATTCTTGATCCATGACTCCCACTCACCTAACCTACATAAGGACTACACAGACCTTATTATTAGGCTATTTCTGCACCATTCAAAAGAATAGAACTAGTCTCAGTGAGGCCATAGTATAGAAGACAGATTTCAGTTCACCACGATGCAAAACATTCAGAGGATGCAAAATCCTCAAAAATAATAATCTACTCAGTGAAATAAAGGGGTTTTCATCACTGAAAACTTTCAAAAGGAAGTTAAATATTATTCAACAAAGATTGTAGTACCAGAAAAAAAATTAGGACTTCATTTACATAAATTATGTGAACAATGCTTTCTAAAGATGGACAGAGCCACAGTTCTGCTGATGTTTGCCAAGCATCATGCAAGGTGTTTTACATTCATCAACTCATTCAATTCTAACAGTAAGGCTGAGAGGAAGGTATTATCTCCTGAACATCAGTTTAGAATTTTATTTTTTAATCTTGACCAAGACAAACATGTAAGAAGTAGAATTCAAATGAAAGTATCTCAGGTCCCACTTATAAAATGGAGTTACTAATACTTATGAGGTTATTATTAGGACTTCAAATATAATGTATGTCAAGTGCATATGTCAAATTGTCAAGAATAACTAACAACACACAAGATAAACACAAGATATTCTATGTGTTTTACATTAACTAATTTCATCCTTGCAAAAGCTTTACAAGTGGAGCTTTACACCTCCACTTTACACATGAGAAAACAGAGGCACTAAGATATTGAGTAGCTTGCCTGAGGTTATACAAGTACGAACTGGACCTGAAGCCAGATGGCCTGAGTCCAGAGTCTATACTGGTAAATGTTATGCTATGCTGCAGTCAAACATGATACTAGCAATTACAGTTGTTTGTGTATAGAAGATTTCTCTCCTCAGTGATTTGTTGTTCCAAAATAAAAATGGAACTGCCTTAGTAAAACTAGGGTTTGGGGGGCTATAAGTTCAAATTAGGCCTCCAGCTTTATCACTGTATAGCTCATAAAAGTTATGTATTAAAGATCTCTGTCATCCTAATCCGCATTTTCCCCATGTGCTAATATCTAAGCACAGGAGAGAGAGTTTCACTTCTTGATTCTTACACCTTTATTTCCAGTTCTGTCATCGGTGCTGAATGAGCCGAAGACAAGCCTGAGGCAAAGCAAAAAGGTCTGGACAGGGCTCCTCCTTTCCATGACTCCCCTTGAAGAGGCTCAGCAGCAAATATGTCAGCTTTACTTACCTAAGCCCCTCTAAGAAACTAACCATCATTCTTTCAAAATACCTTACAGGTTCACTTGTAGGTTTGCCCCCTTTTTGCCCTCTCACCGTCTCTTCGTTGTCCCCTCATCTCCATCCAAGGGGCCTGGTAAGGGAAACTCCTTAAAAGGAAGGACGAAATGGTCAAAATACTAAAATAAACCTTTTCAGTATCCATCCCTGCCAGTTTGATTCAAAACCAACATGTTCTGCCTCTGCTTCCTTTTTTAAAAATCACAAGCATTATTATTTTAATCTTCAGATTTTTCTTCCCCGGTGGTTCACTAACAAGGAACTCCAAGGAAGAAATAAAACCCATCCAGTCTTGGGAGGCTTTTTAAACTGCCACTGTGACTGTTGCTAAACTGGTTCCTCTGCCCCACACTGTACTCCAAAGTACTGATTTTTCAAGCTGAGTTTCATGACTTGCCATATTCAAAGAAATAAACAAAATATTTATTTCTTTAGCATCTCTGGAGAAGTTACCTGAGTCACTCACATCTCTCTTGGGACTTAAAAAGTCATATTTTTGAACAGTCACATGCCAACTTTCATAAATCACCAGAAGCTAGTAGACATAATAAGTAAGGTTTGCCTAAGACAATGACAGCTAACATTGAATGCACTATTCACAAGGCTGTGTGTTAAACATTCATATGCACCGAAGCTTACAAAAACGCTATGAGGATGAACAAAATAAGCACAAAGAGATTAAGCAATTTACAAAGCAATTCATTCAATCCCTGGTGAATGGTAGAACTGGAACTCAAATCCATGTCTGTCAAAATCCAGAGCTCAAATTCTCAACTTTGTATGTTCAATGATCTGGGAAATGTCCAAACAACCCCATCAGACCACTGGCAAATCCTGCTGAAATAATTGGTTGCTTGCTATGTGCCAAAGTCCTCTAGTACCTATAAAAAAAAAAATGCCCCAGAAAACATACATTTTTCTCTGTGCCTTGAAATCCTTTCAGAGAATGTCACTAAAATCTATTGAGTACTCTTCATGTGCTGATTAGTAGAAGGCAAGTTATTTTAGCAAAAAGAGAAAAGTCTTTTCTCAAGCTCAGTTCATAAACACAGCCACTATCTGTTAGATTTCAATGGCATCCAGCTGGGTCTGACTGAAGTCACTCGGGTGACTGTGTTGATGAGGCCGAAAATGAACCCTCTACAGCATCCAAGCCACTAGGATAACTCAAGCGAGCAAGGGGACTTGGACCCCAGTAGTGAGACTGAGACTGTTCACTGTTTCTGAAAAGTGGAATTCACTGGTGGCAAGTGTTCTCCTTAGGGGTTCTGCTTTTAGGAAAATCCTTTTAATGTCGCCAGTTGTTTCTTGACCCTCTGGTCAGGTTTTCACAATTCAAGAATAACTATTTATGAAACTTCCAGAAGCTACCTAGATAATTCTTATTAGTTCAAGTCAAGTGCTTGATCCTTTTTACTTAAGCCATCTGTGGCTGTTTTGCTAAACTATTGTTTCAGCAATAAACCCTGGGCATTACCTAATAAGTTGCCAGGTGAAAGTCCAGAAATTTTAAGGATACTAGATAGGAGTTATTGTAGTAAGAAATACTTCGTGAGAATTTCTTCTCTTATTTAAAAGAAATATAGATCATAAATATTGGAATCTGCTAACAGGAAAAGGACAAATCTTAGGTTGGCTAAACTAGAGTGTTTTTCTGTATATTTACTTCACTGTATTATGTTGACTTCCATTTGCAAATTTTTAAATTAACACAATTAAGAAGAAGATCTTTCTGATAAGCAAGAGAAGCATTTCAGCATTTTTTCTTATTCATTTTAATTTCTCACCTATAAGAAACTATGAAAAACACTTCCTGAAACAAGAAATACAAATTACTGATGAACACACAGAAGCACTCAGTCTAATTATTGCAACTTTTTAAAAAGTCAAGTTTCTATTTTTCACCTGTGAATTAAAAACAGGGAGAAGGAGTACATGAATGCTTGTAATGAATGCTTGTGAGACAGGTCCTTTGGTATACCAGGGGTGAGTTTAAATGCAAACAATCTAACAAATTATTTAACAAATTTTGTAAAAATCTTTTTAAAAGATCATTTTCCCTGATTAGAGTGCTTGCCTAGCAAGCACAAGGCCCTGAGTTCAATCCCTCGCACCAGAAACAAAAACAAAATAAACAAATAAAAAAAGATCATCTTCTCTAGAGAGTTGGGGATTTAGCTCAGTGGTAGAGCACTTGCCTAGCAAGTGCAAGGCTCTGAGTTCGGTCCCGAGCACCAAACAAATAAAAAAAGATCATTTTTCTCATGTCTTTTTCATCCAATAATATACCTTCTAAAATTTTATTCCAAGAAACTAGTTGTAAATAGAATCAAAGATTTTCACATTGAGTGCATTTATCACAGCTCCATCAGAAAAGGCAGAATCCCAAGCAGCTCATGTTCCTGAAGTGATTTTAGGGACCCCAAACACAGGTGAGGATATGGGTAAGGGGCCATACTTAGGCAAAATAGGTGCAGGAGAGATTCAGGTTAAAGTGCACATACAGAATGGCAGGACTCTCCCCCTTGTCTTGAATGACTCTCGGTGTGCTGGAAGCCAGACGTATATTCCCCAGGCAGAAGACATGAGATCACCTCTGTAAGAAAGTGGGCTACTCCAGCAGAAAACACCTTCGTAAATGGACAATTCAAAGGTCTCCGGAAAACTACTGGATTTCTGCATAACTACCATATAGTGAATTCCACAAACATGCAAACATAAAAACAAACCCCAGGCATCCAAACAGGACTTTACACAGGCATTTTAGTACCTCACACTTAGGAAGAACTGAGAATCACTAGATTTTTGAGGAAAGCTTTTAATATTAAAGGCAAAGACCAAGAAACTTCCGAGATAACTTGGATATAATTCAGAGAGTAGAAGAACACTTAAATAAAAAACCGCAATAATATCCTCAGAAAGATAAAAAGTACAATATTTGTCAGACAAAAAAATGTTTAAAGGAATATTCAGAGACCAGTAAATGGCTCCTGAACATTAAAAAATAAGGTAGTAGAAATTTAAAAATCAAGAGAAAGTTTAAAAACATCATCAAGTCAATTTTGTAGAAAGGACAAAATAATAAAGAGAAAGAAGGAAACAAGAGAATTATAAGCGAATTCCCCATAATTGAAGGACATGACTTTTCAAATGGAAAGATCTCAGACTCCTGCAGACAAACAAAAGGCTAAACCAAGGAAGAATATCACAAAGTTTCAGAAAACCAAGAATTTTTTAAGACATGTATATGAAAAAGTCCTTAAAATGAAAAGCAATGTCACAAAGGATGAAGGACCAGAATGGGATGAGAATGCTTCATAGCAACCATTGGAAACTAGAAAATGACTGAAACTTCAAAATGTTAAAAGAAAAGTATTTCTAAGTAGAATTCTATACCTGTCCAAATTCCATACAGAAAGTATGAAAATATTTTTCAGACAAGCAAGGAACAAATACTAATTTATTCCCATCTCCCCTTCTCAGAAAGCTGCTGGGAATTACTGGACTCCACTGAAATAAGAGAGTAAATCAAGAAAAGAGAAAAGAGGGCCCCGGCATTAGAGAACAGCCAAAGGACAGCTCCTGATGCCAGTGGCAAAGGTAAGAACCTGAGAAAGGTGCTGAACAGCAACCAGTCCAGGCTGGAGCCAGAGGCGGAAACAATGTCAGCAAAGAAATAAGTTAAGTTGTTAGATAAGTCAGGGGGGTTTCACAGACAAAAGTTATTCTAAGAAGGGAGTCTAATACAGTATACATGTAGGTAAAATTCATATTTATAGTCATAGTAACAATTATCTAATACCAATTTAATCGCAAAACAGTTGTATTCAAGGCATAAAGATTAGAAAAGCAGTCATGTGTGAGTGGGGATGGCAGAGTGGTGAGATAGGCTTAACATCATCTTCCTAACAGGAGGTTGTTCAGAATTAATTGGAAGATGGACGTAAGATTCAGATCAAAATATCAGCTTCATTACTGAGAGATGAGTCTTGACTATGAGAGGATTTTTGGGAAAGTGATCTTAGGAAGTAGAATGAAAATATAGGAATGAGGGGGGAAAAAAGGAAAGAGAGACAGAGAGAAGAGGAAAGAAATTAAAGCATGTGGTAAATGAGTCAGTCCCACTGGAGACCTGAGAAACAGTAAGAAACATATCTTTGCATTCCCCCATCGGAGGACGGGGAGGCTAGACCTATTGGTTGAAGATGTTGTTTACTCCTCTACACTTTTGATTCCACTTCTTCAACTAAGAGCTCCTACAGGGCCAGCGAAAACCCTCCTGTGGTGAATAAAGAGATGCCAGTGCTGAAGCAGGGCACTGTCAGTAGGTCGGAAGCTGTTAGCACGGCAGTGAGTTTAGAGGTGGGTGGGACATAAGGTTGGACCAACAACTCACAGACCTGGTGTGATAAAAATATATGGTGAATGTTTAAATTTTTAAAAATTATTGCAGTGAGAGTTGCATTCCAATTAATCCTGCTCAAAATATCCCCCCTCACTTCAAACAGACTTATTCCATTATTCTTGCCACTTTCTGGAGCAATTCCAGAAGTCTTCTTTTGTGTGTCTTTATGAGGTGTGATTTTAAAAAATGTTGTGGAATGCTGCTGCTGCTGCTGCTGCTGCTGCTGAGCACCATTTGATGGAAAGGCAGGCTTGTAAAAACATGATGATGTATCCTCATCCACCCTACTCATTGGATCTGGCTCTTCCTCAAGGTCAAAATAACCACAAAAGGTAAACATTTTTAATTACTTCAGGGTATTGATGCAGCTGGAATAGCACAACTAAAGGCACTCATGCAGAGCCTTGCAATGAAAAATACATGTATCATAGTACATGGGTGTATTCAAAGAGGGTGAGACAGAGGGAAGTGTTTAAAGACAAAAAATGAGGATGATCTCACGAGATATTTTGAAACAATAATCTTTGGTCCCAATGATTAATAACAAGGGTGAGGTCAGTCTGAAGTTTTCAGTATTTACCTGTTTACTCATCTGTTTCCCCGACTAGACAATAAGTTTGGTGAAAGACTATTCCTTTTTTGCCACTGTTACTCAATGCCATTGTTACTTGGTTTTGTTAGTATTTTGCCTGGCACATAGTATCTATAGTAAATCTGTGTTATCTGTGAATGAACAAAGACTGAGTGGATGAATAAATAAATACTAGTTTTCCACCACAGAACTCAAAGAGCTTTGCAGGGAAGGTTAACAAAATAAGATAACCTTTATGAAAGTTATCTGTGTGTTTTGAACTTAATGACTTTTTATTTTAGTCTACTGATTTATTTTTTGATGTCCTGGGATCAAACCCAGAGCCTTGAGTCCTAGGGTAAGCATTCTACCACTGAGCTACATCCCAAACCCCTTAATTATATTTTAATCAGCATTATTTCTATTGGTTTTGTCATGATCATAAATTAGAGCAATAAGAAATACATTTGAGGGACAAATGTGAGCATGGGTATAGAGGGGAATAGTATGGGGTAGAGGGGTTCAAACTCTTCCTCTCTGGAGCCTCTCTGGAGCCTTTGTCTGCCTTTGCAGAGATAAAGCTTTCGTTTTAACAGAATTCTCTGCACACAGCACAGTAGCTATTTCAAAGCAGAAAGGAAAAAGAGGAAAAGGAAAGGTGTGGGGGAGGGGAGATTATAGGGGGAAGATGTTTTTCTCATTTTCTACTCATAGTATGAATTAGAAAAACACAAGAGGGTATATGAAAAGAAATGCAGAATGCACCATTGACTACCTTTGTATACCTGAGTTTTGTGCTCCAGATCAATGAAAATGTACATTTGCTAACACATTGAAATCACTGGACAGGTGAGAAAGCCTTAGAGGTCCATGTGTATGTTAAGGAGGAATACTATATTAGGTTAATTTCTGCCTTAAAAAGGTACAAAGAAACCTTTTGGATGCTCGCTTCGGCAGCACATATACTAAAATTGGAAGAAACCTTTTGGGTGATGGAATATTTCATATCCTGTTTGGAGTGGTGGTTACACTAGTGTACACAATTGCTGAAACTCTGAACACTTAAAGTCTCTGTGCATTTTATTAAATGTAAATTGATTTACATTTAATTGTATTAAATTGTAAATTGTAAATTTTAGAAATTGTTAACACATTTTTTCCTGCTAGCAGAAAAAACATATATTCATTCTGGAAAGTTAAGAAGATAGAGATAAGCACAAAGAAGGAAATAAAAATTGTTGGACTTTTATTGCCCAGCAAAAAAACACCCTTAAAATTAGGTCTTTGCTATCTGGTTCTTTTTATTAGACTGCCTGCCTAATTATGTTACCTGAGAAAGCAAACGGTTATCATAATAGAGACATATTCACTAATGACCAGACCATTTATAAAATTAGCCCCTGTCCAAACACTGTCCACCTTAACACTGGCTTCCCTCTCCACCCATCCTGTCAATGTGTTTGTCAGGAAGCTGCTTCCTGAATGTTGGATGTAAATATGCACAAATGTAATGGAAATTGACCTAAAATGAATTTTGAGTCTTTTAAGACAAGATGTGTTTCATGAAGTCAGTGAATACAATGTTGGAAAACTACGGGGTCATCAAAAGCCATTGACAAGTGAAGCATTAGAGCTGAGAACATCTTCTAAGGAAAATAAACAGGGAAGATGATGCATACTTCACAAGAGAAGGATTTGATTATAAAAGATGCAAAGCAGCCCTCTGGAAAATAAGAAAACCCTCAAATTATTTTTGTCACAAAAGTTATGATAGCACTACAAAAGTTGAACATACAGTGGTGAAAGATGTTGTATTTCACTATCACACAATTTGCCCAAAAGAAAAACCAAAATATTATTTTAAAAATTAATTCCCAATGAAACACTCTAAAAATTATTTTCTATAATCAAGCTTCTCTCACATTAATGTGCATAGGGATCACCTGGAAATCTTGTTAAAATGCCCCTTCTGATTAGGTCAGGGCAGGGACCCTACAGTCTATATTCCTAACAAACTCCCAGGAGTGTGAATTCTGTTGGTCTCTAGATTTTACTTTGAGTAATAACACTCTAATATGGTAGTATTAATTAGATTAACTTTATTACACAGTTATACGGTTATAATAAAGTTAATCTAATTAATAAAGGTATACAGTTTTCTGTATAAACTTATGCAGAAAAATAGATTTTTGTTTGGCATATTTTTGTATATGCACAGAACATACCTTGACCACCACCCTCCATTAACTCCTTTCCCCTTTTCTCCCTCCTCTCCCGATTCCCTTCTTTTTCCATAAAAATCTACCTTCTACTTTCAGATCATCTCTTTTTTAAAATTCTTTTATATTTTCCTGGATTCATCAGTAGACTCATTTTAAATGGCTTTTATCTGATACTAATTATATTTGAATATCGAGAAACGTCTGCCTATTATTCCAGTTATTTCTAATTTAACTGTTCTAGACCTGGGAAATATGTGCTTCTCAAACAATAAGCAAAATCACCTAGAGGGCTTGTTTGAACATAGATTGTTTGACTCTACCTTTCAAGTTTCTCATTTCTTAGATCTTGGTTGGGTCCAAACATTTGTATTTCCAGCTGATTCTGAGGTGACAATGTTATTGCTCTTAGGACCATATTCTGTTTAGGATTTTTATTTTCTTCTTTGTGCTTATGTGAATTTTCTAAACTTTCAAGAATGAATACATGTTATATCTGTAACCATAATGGTTTAGAATGATTGCAAATGACTTCCAAGGAGTTGCTCATGATACCCAGTTTATACATTCCATCTGTAACATTTTCAAAACAAAGGTACAGATAATATGAACAAGCTGCAAATTTTTAAGTATCTGAATGTTCCTGGTATCACTGAACTCAATGACACAACTCCCTACCCAAGCATTCAGCTTTACTTTGCATAAATACATCAACAGTTTTCCACTGTATTGATGATTTTATATCATTTTGCATATTATTAATTATATTTATAGAGAGAGCAGTGAAAGAAGGGAGGACAGAAAGGACAGAAAGAAGGGAAGCTGTTGCTGCTTGCTGCCTTCTGCCTGCCATGCCATGAACTGTTTCTCTGTTATTCCGTCCTTACTTGGAACTAGCCAACTATAGACTGAAACCTCTACAAACTGTGAGCTGAAATGAACCTTTCCTCCTTTAACTTGTGGGTGTTGGGTATTTTGTCCCAGAAACAAGAACAATAACTAAGACAGTTAATATGGTTAAAACATTTAAAACAATTCCTGAAACATTAAGAATGTAGTAAATATTAACTACTCCAATATTGAATTAAAAGTCAGAAGACCTAGGTTCAAATCTTAGCTCTGTCACTAATTAATTTTATGATTTTAGACTAGCCATTTAACATTTCTGACCTTTGTCCACAAAACAGGGCTAACAATACAGGCATTGCCAAGCTAACACCGATGTGTTCTTCTTATATAAAATGATACATGTAAATGTGCATTTAAAAGTTGTAAAGCACTATACAAGAATAAGAATCTTTAAAATTGTATTTCCTATATCTTATTGTATTTATAGTACACAAAATGTTTTATATTATAGAAAATGATAAAAGCAGGAAAGTATTTTAGTGAATATTCTGTCCTTACATTTTATAGCCATTCATATATAATTTATTTTCATTTTTCTAATATTTTAAATGAAAGTCATTAGAGTAAAATTTCCCATGCATTTGGTTATCACCAATCTTCATGCTGTGTGATGCAGTAGAAAAAATGTGGGTAGAGAAGTCTATCAGGAGTCCCAATTCAGTTGTGTGACCCTGAAAGAGTCACTGAAATGGTCTGAGCTTCAATTTTATCACATGTATAACAGTGCTTTCCCAGCCAACTGCCCCAAGACCTGGGTCCAGAAAGGACCAAAAAATACCAGTGTTCTCAGTTACTGTGGATTAGCGATGTCAGATCTGCTTCTTGCCCAGGAATGAGTGATTTTTTTTTGTTTTGTAAAAGATTAAACAGTATAGCCTGGTGTAGTGACACATTCATATAATCCCAGCAATTTGGAAGTGCTGAGGCAGGAGGATCACAAATTTGATTCCAGCCAGGGCAACTCAGTGACTTAATGAGATCTCGTCTCAAAAATAAAAAATAAAAACAAAACAACATTGAGGATAGCTAAGTGAAAAAGCCCTGGGTTCAATTCCTAGTACTGCAATAATAAATAAATAAATAAATAAATAAATAAATAAATAAATAAATAAATAAATAAAATAGAAAACCAAATGGGCTGCTAATGTAGCTCAGTGGTAGAGTGCCTCTGGGTTCCATCCCTAGTACCTCAAAGGAAAAAAAAAAAAGTAAATATTTTAGTCTTTGCATACCAAACAATCTATCAGAACTATCCAGCCCTGCCACTGTTACACAAAAATACCATAAACCATATGTAAACAAATGGGCACGGTTGTGCTCTAATAAAATTTTATTTATGGACACAGAAGTTTAATTTTTCTCATAATTTTTACATGTCAAAAACTATTCTTTGGGTTTTTTTCAATTCACTTAATCACTCTTAGCACAAAAAGGTATCAGGCTAAGTTTGGCCGGGGTGAGGGGGAGCATTATTTGCTCACTTCTGGTCTAGCATAATGCCTAGCCTACAGCTGATGATACTAGCTAATATCAGACACAAAAGCTGCCTTATAAACTGTGAAAATCATTAAAAATAATCTTTTAGAAACTTTTTGATTTTCTGTCATGGTTTAAAGGATGCCAGCTGTTGTCCCACCATCAGATCATTTAACTCAGATATAACACAGATGAGTTTGTGGACTTAGAATCATCAAAGTATTCTCGTGAGCACACATCGAATTGTTTCTCTGATATGAGAAACCATAACTGTAAATAAGGACAAAGAGGTGTAATAGATATTATATAAAAGGAGGATGGTGTGCAGAGGAGAGGAGTACTAGAAAGAAAGAAGGGGAAAAGCAGAAAGGCAACAGTGGAAAGAGAGGGGAAAGGGAAAATATGGAAAATGATGAATGAACCTGGTGTAAATAGGGAGGGAGCAGAAGGGAGGGGCGGGGGAGAGGGGGGAGAACCAAGATGCATCATGTATAGGTACAGAATAAATGCAATGAATGTGACCATTGTATGTAGAATGTACCAATACATGTTCTTGGTTTAAAATTAAAAAAAAAAGAATCATCAAAGTATTGAACTCAGTTCTTATTAAAGTCTAGGTCAAATATTAATTCCTTGTTTTTCAATATAATATTATGTCTTCAGTTTAAAAACTAATGTTAACTCTAACTTTTTCAGAAATTAGATAAAAGTGGAATTAATGAGGAGGATCTTTCATAATCATACTGTCTGGATCAGTTCCTGTTTAGTTGTGTTTTTCTACTTCCTATGTTGAAAGCCACTTTCTTTATTAAGAAAAAAGAAGTAAAACAATAGCCAAATAGTTATATTTTTTCTGCCACCTGTCATAAACATAGTTTTTAAAAACACCTGCAGTTGTTTTTATTATCCTTACTCTCGGTTGATACTGCACTTTGCCCTCCCTCTGCTTTTTTCTTCTTGTGTTCTTGGCTGTGTATGCCTCTTTCTATCATCAGCATATATCTCAACACAGCACATTTTCTTCAATCATATTTCTTTAGTATTTTCTTTCTCATCAGCTCTATATGCGATTATAATTTTATATGGCCCATATTCCTCTACCTATGCAAACAAGGATAAAATGGAACCATATTACAGTAATAAATAGTATTTCATTTATTGATTTCACCCCAACTCTCTACTGTGATACTTCTAGTTACCCTCAAAAATCTCAAAACAGTTCTTCTAGGAGGTTCTTAGGTGATATGACACAGGTGTTCATAAAGAAGTCATAGTAGCTATCACCTGTCTGCCATGATCATCTCCTACTCTGGGCTCCTTTGATGATGTCTGTGGCCTATATATGTGCTTTCCATGGAGTCAACGACAGTGCCTGCTTGCTGCCACTGCTGCTGGTGTCCATCATCACAGTGGTGTGTCTACACTGAAAGATCCTGTAGCTGCAATTATTAAAACCCTTCACACTCTCAGAACTGATTCCCACTGTTGCAAAGAGATGCAGGCTGGTCTCCTTTACAGCCACAGCCATCAGGGCTGGTCTCCATTGAAGATCATTGACTGTTAAAGTGGAAGGTGAGGAGCAGCAGTTTATGGATGCAGTTCCATACACTAATGCCATGCTGCGCCTCATAAGTGAAATCAAGGCTTTTCTCCTTTTGATGTTACCATCAGCAGATGAGTAATATGATAGGGTTGTTCTGTGATCCTAATATCTTACTTAGTTTATTGAAACAGAACTTTCCATTCTTATATTCCCTTCTCCTTAGTACCCTAACATGTATTTATAGAGCATGAAACACAGGCTAAATCTGAGTGACAGACATCATGCTTATTAATTGCTCCTTCCTTCTGGCCTATTATTGGTTCATAGGTCGCAGCCCTATATTCTTCTCCTTTGGAATGAATTTCCCCAGGAAACTCCTTTTCCTCTCATGCACAGAAGTTGAAGATGCCTGCCCTGTCACTACACATGCAGACATGTCTGAATGAATGTTACCGGTGATCAAAATCTAGCGTGAAGTCAGAACCTCTACTCCATCGGCATTCTACCCCTTAGAGCTTCTCATTCTTTTATTTTCCTTTTTTTGATAATGTTGGCCATAGGACAATAGTTATTTTTACTCTGGGCTCTTAGAAAATCCGGGTCTTCTAAAATGTTCCATATGTTTTTGAAGCAGACATCTGTTGTTTTTGCATGCCTCCTTAAGAACACTGCTCCATCCACTCTGCCTTCACCTTCCTGAATCTCAGTTTCTCCTCTCCCCCACACTGGAACATTCCATCAGCAAAATTTTCCCATTTAAAAAACAAAACAAAACAATTTCTCTTGACCCAGCTAGCTAAGCTCTTCTAGATACTGCCTCACTTTCTGCTCCTTTTCATTGCAAAACACATAGAAATAGGTTGTGTTGTTACTGTTGTTTAACATTTGAGTCTCTTGATTCCTTTCTTTTTACTCTTCTTTGAACAGAGTTACATGGAGTTTTCTTCACTGTCACACCACTTAAAGTGTTCATGTCAAGGCTTCTGCATAGTTAAACCCAAAGGTTCTCGTTTTACTTGACCTCTCTCCATTTGAAAATGATTCTCTTTGGTTCTGAGATACCTCATTCACTTAGTATGCCTCCCATTTCATTGGCTGCTTCTTCTCAAAAACCCGTGCTTATCTGCCAGGTTCAGACCAGCAAATCCTGTTAAAGAGACACATGAAGACACAGGAGACAGAGTATCTTGGTTGGGGGGCAGGCAGGTGGCTTTCACTCATTCAGATTGGAGACTTGAACTGATTCAAACCCCTAGATTTATTGAGGAACAACAAAGGCCAGAATGTTTGTTTTAGGTAGAAAGGCAGGTAGGCAAGGTATACTGAGAGTTTGGCTGAATAATTAACTTTTATCTGATTGTGCCCCCCACCCTGAACTTCTTTGTCTTCCCTGTAAAGTCCATCTTTGCTCGAACTGGCAAAACATCCTGTCTTCAAAATGTCCTGGCTCCTCAGAGTTAGCAGTTTTCAACCCCCACCCACCCACCCACCAAGTCTACTGGAGCAGATATCGACTGCTGTGCGACATAAAGAACTCCACACTTATCACCACCCTGATGTCTAAACATTGAAGCACTTCATTCCTGGGACTCTTCAACTCTCTCACCGTCAGTAATCTTATTCCATTTCTTCACTTTAAATACAATCTACCTACAATATAATTCTCCAGCCATGAACTCTCGCCTAAGTTCCAGACACATATATTAAACTCTCAACATCTCCCTTTTGAGTTATAATAGGAATTTCAGACTTAACACGTCTAAACAAGAACTCCTGTCCCTCTACAAAGCTGTTCTTGCCACAGTTCTCTCCACCAAATATAATGGCCGTGCTAACTAACTGGTCACTCTTGACAAAACGCCCATTATCTTTGATTTTTTGTCTTTCTTATCCTCTCCCCAATTAAAATATTCAGATTCAGAATATATTCAGAATCTGACATTTTTCACAAAGTATAGTGTTATCACTCTTCTCTAAACTCTTAACATCTCTCATCTAGATGATTGGACTAATCCCTTACCTAATCTATTGCTTTCTCCCTTCACTCTGCATTTCATTACCCTGCTCAATTTCTCCAGTGTCTTCTCATTTCATGGTAAAATCATAATCAATAGTCTACAAGACATTTTATAATCAATGACCCCATCTCCCACTGTTCTCTGGCTTACTTTGCAAAATACAAACCATATGCACACTGCTGTTCTCTCTCCATCTTTTCCCAGAATCTACATAGCTCATACCCTCAACTAATGTGGCTCAAACATTCCCTTCGGAGCAAGACCTTTTCCAATAATCCTAGATAAGATTATATTGCTCCTTCTCAGCAATCTCTATTCTCCTTCTCTGACATTTTCATCACTGTGCATATCCTCATGATAAATATTACATATTTTATTAATGTAGCTATGAATTCTCCACCCAGCTGTCCCCTACTAGAATAAAGCAATAAATATATCAATGACTTTTATCTATATTATTCACTATTATATACTTGAAATGTAAAACAAGTCTACCTATAGAAGACGCTTAGCATATATTTATTGAGTAAATGGGTGAATGAACCTCCAGTATCTCTAATTCTTGTATTAACACTTCAATTTTCCTTCACGGAATTAGTCTTTTTTTTCGATCTAAATGGTTGGATTAGTGTGACTTTGGCTCTTTAACTTCAGATCCGATGTGTTTCTCATGTAGTCCTACTCCCAGCCTTACCAAGGTCAGATATTTGGTTTAGGGAGGGGCCTATAACACAATTCTGCAAAAGGACTCTAAAGTCCCAGACTTCCATTGGCATCATTGGGAAAATGAAAATCTCCTTCCGGTGAAGTTTCTAATCTTGTAGGATACAAATTCAGAGTTGTTGGACATCATCTTGTTTTGAGAATAAAGGCAATGCATAGGAAAGCAAGTAATACCAAGAAATAGAGAAATATTTGTTCATGGTGACTTCACTGGAGAACCTGGATCCAGATATACCTGAATCAATTTGAATCTAATTTTTGCCATTTACGACTAAAAGAATACTTACAAAATCAGATTGTATTTCCAGAGTCCAATTCTAATATGACACTGCCTCTTTTTCTTGCTGTTTTTAGAGCTTCTGTTACTTCACTAGCCAGTTTTTTTCCTTATTAGTAAAAGTCAAGTCCAGAGTATATATTCCTTCAATTACCTCCTCAGTCTTTGAAGAAATGAAATTATCAGAGAGGCAATCAAAGTATGTTACAAA
This sequence comes from Hystrix cristata, assembly GCA_004026905.1. Classification (NCBI taxonomy): domain Eukaryota; kingdom Metazoa; phylum Chordata; class Mammalia; order Rodentia; family Hystricidae; genus Hystrix; species Hystrix cristata. The sequence goes on along the minus strand of PVJO010005749.1, from coordinate 33,110 downwards.
TTCTTATCTTTCAGTAGAATGAAATTTTCAACTGACAGTGCAATTGTTGTACAGTACTTCCTTTCCTCCAACTTGTGTTTGTGCTGCTTTCGTGACTGGAGTTTGAAATGCAGCATCCAGATGGTCCATGTAGTTAAGTAGCAACGTTTTCCTACATATGTTTCATCTGCATGTTCCTCTCTTTAGCTTGCTTTTCATTACCTTTGTCCTTGAGTTTCTAGATATCCTTATCAATTAAATATATGAGGTCAGGAGACATTTATAGAATTGAACTCTATGTCTGGTACTTTCCTAGGTCCTAGAAATATAAAAATAAAGTTTTATTTCTTGTCTAGCATTATCCTGTCACTAATAGCTAATTAATAAGTCTATAAATTGATATTTAGAACTACTTGACTAGTCATTAAATGTTTCCAATGGGGAAAAAAACGTATGTTTCTGTGGACATATTTTAACCCACTCTAACAAGTCAGGATGGTACGATATTGGTGAATTCAGTTTACAAAGTACTGATGGACAATATATACAATGATTAATTTATTTTATCACTTTTCCAATGAGTGATCTTTTAGGTGGGTAGGATTAAAGACTGGCTCAAGTTAGCTTAAATAAAGGAGAGTTATTATATGCAGCTATAAAAGTACTGTCATACCAGTTTAAAAATACTCACAAGTAACTGCTATAAGAGAGAATTCCAGAGAGGAGTTCTACATTTATGGCATTTCTGGGTACCTCAAATAGCAGGAAGCCTCATTATTCTGTGTTATTCCGCATGCCTGTTTCTTTCTCCTCTCCTTTGATCAGCTGGCCTCTCCTGATTCAAGCAGCCCAAGGCCAGATAAACATGTATAATGTTAAACAGAAATTGGCACTCAATGTGGGAAAGAGTACTGTGGTAGAGATTAGGAGAAATTAAGGGGAACATGAAGCCTTATGTAAATAGAGCCATCAATTATTTTATGTGAGGATATTGATCTATTGTTGCTACAACATCTAATTTTTCACAAGAAGCTAGAAATTCTGAGGGAAATTTCTCAATTTTTAAAGGATGACAAGTAAGTAAAAATAAATAAATAAAGTTTTACAACTTGTGAAGGACACCTCTGTGCAGACCTATGCAAAAAAGAGTTAATATAGCAAGCCTAGCTGCTTTATCCTTAAAAAGACCTGTTTGGAGAGTTCCTATCATTCTCAGAACTGGAATGAGTGATTCACTGTGCCTAAGCTGGCCACCTTCCTTCCCTCTGGGAGTCTAGAATTTGGATTGGTGCCTGCCAGAAGCTGCCTACATGACTAGTCCTCAATAAAAATTTGGACACTGAGTGTCTAATGAGCTTCCTGGTTGGTAACATTTCACACATGTTGTCAAAATGGCTGGGGCAATTGAGTATTTCCTGTGTGGCTCCACTGGAAAGGGCCCTTATAGGTTTGCACACGGTTTACCCTGAACTTTGTCCCAGGTACCTTTTCCTTTGCTGGTTTTGTTGTGTACCCATTAGCCATAATAAATCATAGCCATACGTACTACGATATGCTTTGTTCTGCAAGTTCCTATGATGAATCATTGAGACTGGGAATGGTCTTGAGGACCCTTGACACAAAGCCAAACTAAACATATCTTTGAGCCGAGTCCCACCCAGGGTATTACTTTACAACCTCCAACCTAAAAATCGACCATGGGCAAGACACACACTGCCCATAAATGAAAGATTTTTCTTGCATCATCTCATTTATTCCACATAACAACCCTGCAAAATGGACATTTTAAATAACTACACTGTGTATAAATGAGAAAACAGACTTAATTTAAGCTTGCACAAAACCATATAACTTCTAAGTAAAGAGGCAGGACTCAAACAGAGTAAGTCCCACTTTTATTTCTACATTGCCTCTACGCAAAATGATAATTTTTTCCTTATATTAAAATTTCATGCCCACTTTATTTTTCATTTCCCATGCATAGAATTTACACATCTGGAGTTAAAAGCATTTTTATCACTGTTATTCCTTCCAATATCTGTTTTTCTTTTATTCCATTCCAACCTTCCCTTCTTATCACCCATGAATGAGGGTTTCTGAACCAGTATGTAAAGAAGGAAAAGGAAAGACAACATGGCCCCCGACCTGCCTCTGCTAAGAGGTCATTAGTACCAGTAGTAGATTCAAAAGTAGTGTGAGAGATTCAGGGTGACTCTGGACTGCAGTCCACATCCAAAAGATGATGTAACAATTACTGTTCCTCTGACTATAATAGTACCTGTAGTCAGAGAAGCAGTGATAATCACTCAAGAAAATTTCTGTCGTTTGAAGCAGGGTTTCATCCAATGTCTGAGGGACAATGCTATAGATCTCATACCAGGATAAGAGGGTGGGAAATGAATAGGCAGGTAGTCAAGGCCATAGCTGGGCTTCGGAGAAGAACCACATTCTTAAGAAAAATAGACAGTCAAACCTTGAAGATAGGTAGAAATTCTACTTTAAGCCCCAAACTTTTGGAGTCAAAAGTTAGGAAGGGCATGTTCAACTTGAAGGCTGAACAAGAACTCAAGTGTTCTTCTCTGATCCACTAAATACTAAGCTTACAGCAGCAAGACTAATTCTAGCCTCTTTCTTCTAATAGTCTGCTTATCTTAAATGGCTTTGTAGATAGTGATGGGACTGAGTTCATAAAACTGAAGGTCTGTATTATCTGTGTCTGGGCAAAGTTGAGCATGGTTAAGACTGAGACTTTTTAGCAAAAACATGAACCAAAGTAAGTTTGCCTAGCTTCATATTATTTATTACTGTTTTAGGTTTAACTGACCCACATATCTCTGGAAAGACTCAAGTATACATAAAATGTAAGTGATACTCAGGGAAATACCATTTCAGGGAATTCTTGAAGTTACACATTTTTTGAAATAGAAAGTCATATCACCAATGTAAGTGGTTTTCCCTATACCAATCTGTTTTGTGGATATTTTAATACTAGGTAATTCCTGAATCATCAGCATTAGACTTGTGAGCATCCCATCCAATTACATATCCATTAATATCTGATCATTTCTTACTACATGTGTCTCATGGTCATTGTGCAGTCGTAATGACTGGTGTTTACTGAACACTTAGCCTGCAATCTACACTATTGCATTTATATGCATTAACACACTATTGCTTATAATAACACTAGAAGGCAGACATTATAGTTATATTCACTTTTTATAGAGGAGTCCAAGGCACAGAAAAGTTCAGTATTACTTTTAGTTGTACCTGGAAGCATCCTTCCGTCACTTCAACCAATGAACAATTTAGAAAGGCAAGGGCTTGGGGATTTAGCTCCATGGTCACAAGGCCGTGAGTTCAATTGTGAGTTTGGGGGGCACCTGCCCCACCAAAAAAGTTTAGAAAAGCAGATAAGGCATATTCTAATATAAACAAACTGCTGGCCTCCCTGCCTTTTCACACAAAGGCAGCTTTGGTTCGATTGGCTTTTATTTCCGCCCTTTGTTCCCTTTGGCATGCAAGTTACTTTAGTGCCACCTGTTGAGCAGCATGGGGAACTATCTGACCCTGTACCTCCCTGTAATTTTATTTCTTCTGGTAGGATTCTGTCCTACACCTCATTTGATTTCTGGTTCTAAAATGTCCACTTTATTCCACAAAACACTTAACACCTATTATTCATTTCTGAAGGAGAGACACCCATGACACTGAGCTATGGTGAAACACTCCAATTTGTAGTTCGTTTGTATATCTTTCCAGGCATCTCTAGACAGGAGTATCATAATTTAGAAATATATGTATCACTATTACATTTTGCATACGATAAAAAAGACCTATCAATAAATTTCAGAAAGTAGTGAGTTCTCCTCTCCCTTAAAGTTTGAGGGCGCAATTCTAACGAAGCCATGGTAAATTTAATTTTATTTTTGTTACTCTATTATTCCATAGGGCATAACACTTTTGCAAGGATTTTGAGGTTAGATGAAGGGTAGGGTGCCACTTACACTGCATTTTCAAAAAATTGATCTTTCACTTTTATTCCAAATTGTGGCTCACACTCAAAAAAATTCTTTTCCCACTTTCTTTTCTCCACTTGTGAATTGGGAGTACTTTACATGAGCCTCATAACCCTGAGGATCATGCTCCTGACCTATCTGTAGGATGCTTTCACAGTGAGGCTGAAATCAGTGACAACAAAAAATTTGAATCAAAAGTGTCTGAAAGTGCTCAAAGCTCAGTATCACTATGAAGTCCTCATTTACACTTTTATTCTTTTCCACCTAAATCTGTACTTTCATAAGCATAAAAATCCATAATAAGCAATTATTATCCATAACTCTTACGATATTAGGCTATTTAGATTTCAACTCTTCTATTATAATTCTCTGCTGTTTGCCAAGTGAAATCTATTTTGTAGGAAACCGTTTGGCAATTCCTTAACTGGGTCTCCTTCCTGATTCTTTATTTTTCTCCACAGACTAGGGATTTGTCCTCATTCCATTCATAAAAGAAGGCCTGTAATGGGCTGAGGTGGGCTCCCTTGGCAACTGGACAAGGCATACTATGATTCCCTATAGCAGGTCTGACTTCTCACTCTGAGATGGGTCAATTGCTTGGATTTTGTGACCCTGATCCTACTACCCCCCCCCCATCATACTAGGGACACAAGGTAAGACATAAAAGCTGCACAGCCATCTGCTTGGGTGAAGGAAACAGACCAGTACCTCAAGACCAAGTCACCTTTAGTTCTCATGTCCCTACAATTTCAGTATCGGTCTGCTCCCTCAAGCTGCTAGCCTGAAGGGCAATCATGCTTGTTTCTGCTCAGCTACCCTTATACACAGTACACAGGCTGTCAGCTGCCTGCCTAAAGGACAACCATCCCAGGCCAGCTCCAACTCCCCTCCTCACCACCCCCCTCCCCTTAACCCCATAACAACCCTGAGTCTGTAAGAGACAAGGCCACTTGGTCCTCATACTAGCAGTCCCTCTCAGGTTTGTTCTAAATAAACCTGTCCTGACTGTTAAGCTCACATCTTTGTTCTTCTTTTGTCCTAATATTGGGGCTTCAATAGCATTTCCAAAGCCTTTCAGTGTTTTCCCACTGACTGCCCTCTGAACACTTTCTAAAAAAAAGAAAAACATCTTAAATAGAGAGCTTCTTCCTCCTGTTATATTATTTCTGTCAGTGGCAGAGCTGAGGGTTACCTGGAGATTTCTGGCCCCATAATTTCATTAGTGCCCCCTCTACAGTTATTTGATATTGATCTTTGACATTTCTCCAGTCTGATGGAAAGTCAGATTTTAGGACCTTCTTCCAACCAAAATGCATCCTCTAATCCACCCTAAATAGAACTTCTGGACTTGCCATTTACTCTTGGAGATGTTTAGCAGGGAAGGCTTTAAAAGCAAGGAGTTTGCTATCTTTCTTGAAGCCCATACATCTTTTGCAGCCCTCAGTTCCCTAAACAGGCTAGAATTAGAGGTGCCTCCATCTCAGTTCTAATTGCATTGTGTGCAGAAGCAAAAGAAACCTGCATCAGAACCTAGTTTGTCTTTTTAAATTATTCCAAGTGATATTCCTTCTGGATGAAGATCTTTGTGGGTGGTGTTCTCTCTGGATAATGTGAATGAATTTGTAGCATGAGGCTAAAGACTTTCTTAGTTCCAGTATAGATAGAATTTTCTTCTCTACTTATCTTCTTTCAGTTCCTTTTAGTGGGTATAGGACTGGGAAGGGCTTTTCTTAAAAACAAGTTTTTAGTACAACTTTTCTTATACTTTCATTTTAGGGACAAAGAAATTGAAAGATGGAAAGGTAAAATGATCTGGTCAGATTCAAAAAACCAAAGAGTAGTAGAGCCGAGGACCAAAGCCTTGTTTTCTTGTTTTGTTTAAAAAACAATATTGCATCACGTTTTTAAAAACTGTCTTTTCATTTGAAAATATTTCACTTTTCAACTCCATTATGGATTCAGTTAGTGAGCCTCATCTCAGAAGTGAATTATTGTTTAAATCAAGTTTTCTATGGAAGAATGCATTTCTGAATCCAAATACTCAATTTCCTTATGAATTTTCAGAGCAGTGATGACTCCTCACAAAGCTTGCAGAACACTAGTTAAACACTGTAAAATTCTTATGTGCAAACAAGTCAATCCTAGGCATTTCTACTGAAAGGAAAACCCATGTACAATAGGCAAAGGAATTTAATGGTAACCAGCCAGGTTGGAAAGAGAATAAACCATTCCATCATTAGCTCATAGTCTTGATTCAGTGTTAGATCCATTATTTTAGGTAACTCAAATTACTTATTAATACGCTTTTTAAATTGTATTCTTATTCCTGTTTTATGTAGCACTGACCTTCTTATGGTAATAGTATTAAAATTAGAAACAAGTTTTTGTCTGACCATTTGGAACAGTAAGTTTTCCAAATGCTAATTAATAGCAAAGATAAAATTTCTGAACTTGAGAAACACTTCCCTTTCTGTGGAACAAAGGGAAAACTCGTATTCCAACACTTCAGGACTTCTATAGGAATCAGAAGAACCACCATACACTGAGAACTTACTTTGTGCCAGCCACTTCCCTGAATACTTTATGAACATGTTGTTTAATCTTCACGATGAGCCTAGGAGATGGGCTTAATTTTCCAGGGGAGGAAACAAGAGTCTGAGAGAGGTTAGTGTGCCTGAGGCCATACAGTTAGTGGGACCAAGTCCTGAGATTTAAAAACAGGTCAACCCGACTGTAGAGTGGGAAAATTTAACCAACAGCCATCCTACAATTTAGTGTTTTCTAATTTTTAACCACAAGACCTATAAACTGTGCTTTGTATTCCTTCCAGTCTATTTCTCAGTCTTCTGGAAATGTAAAAATTTAGCTACTGGAACTTTTTCCCTTTCAAAGTAGTATATGCATTGGTGCCACTCAGTCCCATTTCTTCACCTTCCACGATTCATGCATTTCTTCTTTCCATTCTGGGTCTAGATCCTGTTGTTCTATCTCAGCCTGAAATGTCCCTTTCTCACTTGTCTCCATTCCATCTCTTCAACTGAACAAAAATGTTTTTTCCAGTGTTGGGGATCAAAAGCTTACATGTTAGGCAAGTGCTCTACCCTAATTACACACACTCTAAACTACACTTTGGAAGTGAAAGGTTAAAACAACACCACCCAGCAGGGCTTTAATACTTACTTATAGTATGGACCTGGGCTTGTCCTTTTCTTTGTATTTTGTTTCACCTAAATCATCAGCTTCTTAAACATAATCATCATTGTATTACTGAGTTTGGGGGTAGTTTTGACAAAAATATTTATCATTATTAGAAATAAAGTAAAACACAAAACTTGTGACTATAAATGTAAATAATTCAGATGCTGTTTTCGGAGAGTAATCGCGTCGCATGTGAAAGAGGCTTGAGCTGGGGGCTTTGGGCCGATGATTCCGCAGTCGCGTAGCACCAGCTGAGTGGCAAGGTAGAGTGGGATGCAGAAGGACCAAGAAGGGGGAGCATAAAAGACAAGACGTACAAAAGGTGGCAGCCGGAGGCTGAAACGTTACACAAAGCAAAGATGGAAAGGCGAACAATAGCTACCGTTTAATCCAAATAACTGAACTAATGTGAAACATGTAGCACTGACTCTCCAAAATCCGGAAGACCCAATTTAATTTTCTTTCATAATGAGTAGGCAGTTTCATTACTATATATTCTTGAGTAAAACCCAGAAACACTCTGAGGTTTTTGTTCAGTTTGGTTTGCACATTAGGAAGAGAGTTGTTATTGTTATTGTTGTTTCTGTTTCACTAGAGAAAACTATGTTAAATATCCCTTGTTAATGCAATTGAAAATAAAAATCTTGGCTGAGGATTTAGGTCAAGTGGTAAAGTGCTTGCCCAGCAACCACAAGGCCCTGAGTTTGATTCCCAGCACCAAAAAAAACACACACACACACAACAAAAATAAAAATCTTGTCAGAAGCAATTTGTCAGTACAGTGTTAACAGTAGAAGCAACGCGCAGTACAGTGTTAACAGTAGAAGCAACGCAATGAAAAAGAGGCATTCACCTGATTCCACAAACTGATGACAGCAGAAAAGAACCATCTCAAATGGTAATGAGAGAAAAAAGAAAGCCCAAGAGCAGGTATTAACTGTTAAACTAAGTATAGCATCAACGTAGAGTAAGCACACTTTATCTTTTTCTCCGCCAAATATAACTAAAAACTCTGGACAGAATGCACGGAACAGTTATCTGAGGACTCTGGAAAGTATATGGTCATCGCAGACATGGGGAGGAAACCAGAACTTGAGGTAATACTGAGCTGGTAGTGAGTTTTCTATTATTCACACCTCTGTCCTCCTGTCCTGTCTTAGACTCAGAGGTAGCTTAGAGGAACTGCACAATGAGTCCAGACAAAAAGGGTTTCAAAACAAATCTTCCTTTTGTTCCAAGGGCCTTTATAGGTCTGAGTATGGAAAGAAAATTTCCTGCTTTTTTTCCTTTTGGACCATTGCCTGTTGGATCGGCATCCAGGCAATCCTGTAACAGCAGAAACACCCAAGCTAGAGCCTAAAATCCCAAGAAAACTATTTATTATGACACAAAGAAACTGTAGTCCCAAAAGTAGGAATCTCATTGAGATATTAGGAGTTCCTAATATCTCACTGTTTGCCTCAAATACAGCTATAGGGGTGAAGTGCACAGCTGAGCAAGGAATCTACAGCCCTGTATTTCTAGCCAGTGAGCCAAGAAGGGAATATACTAGGAGTTTAAAAATATTAACTAGATGGTGGGAATAATAGAGATCAAGTAAATAATCCTACAAAATTGTAGAAACTCCAAGGCTAACCCCAAAATGCATGTACATGACTCCTACCCTAAAGAGCACACTAAGATTTGGTAACTGAACTACAGGTGGAAAAGGAGTCATGCCCAAGAATGGCCACTAGATGACTCAAACCTGAAACAAATAGTACAAATAGCCAGGCAAAGACTATGAAAACTGTATTGGACTAGAACCACTGCCTACAGAAAGATGGTAGGAACCTGCACTCTGAACCTAACTCCATTGATTCTTTACAAAAATAATATTCTCCATAGGATTTAAACAGAATCCAGAACAGTAGTAATAAACGTTGTGCATTCTTAACTTACTTACAGTGTCGATAATAGTTGAAAGTTTAAAAAATACAACATTGTCTGAAGTTTCTAGAACTGTGTCCCATCAGAAGCTCAGATCCAGGCAGCCTTCTGACTTGCATGTAACCAGCAGGATGAAATGAAAGTGATACTTATATGACTTCTGAAGCTGGGCCATGAAAGTCCATACAACTTCTGTCTTTTGGGCTAGAACACTCTGTTTTGTAACACTGAAGCACCATGTAACAAATACAGATATTGTGAGGCCATCATGATATGAGAGCTCCCAAACTAATTATGCAGAAGGCCCACATGGAGAAACTCTGAGGCTATGATGAGAGAGAGAGAGAGAGAGAGAGAGAGAGAGAGAAATCGAGATCTAGCCTCTAGCTGCCTCGGTCCTCCGTGTTCCCAGTCGGCTGTTACAGGTTTAATCACCTTCCGAGTTCACTTGCATAGAGACCCTGAGTCTGGCCCTTAGACGCTACAACTCTACAAGATAACAAGAAATTTTTTGTAGTTTCATGTCAATAATTTGGGAGTAATTTGTTACACAGCAATTGTAACAAAACAGATTCATTATGATTATTAGAAGAAATGAACATAGACTAGGAAGACCTGGGCAGGAAAAAGTTGAAATTTATAAACTGGTAATTTTTAAAAAGATAATTCTACCATATCTCATGTAGAGAATGGGTTTCTGGGTGTTTGTGTATGTGTGAGTACATGTATGTATTCACATATTTGGTTGGACATATGTGCCAGATAGGTAGTGAAGGCCATACCAATCTTCATGTCTTAGCTTGGGAACTTTGGAAAAACAGATGGTCTAGGAATTTTATTTCATGAGAACCCAGAGCTCTCCAGGAAAAAAGTATGAAGAAAATTTGGAAATAATAATAAGATTCATGATACGCAATAATTAATACCAGCTCTAAAACAGGAATCTGTACCTACCTTGCCCATTTTTTAGGCCATCCTGGTCATAGGACTCCACCTGCTCTCACAAGAAGTCTTGAACTGGTGTTTGGAACAACTGCACTGAAACATTTTTCCTATCCTAGATCCCATGAGTTATCCCCACCCCACGTTCATTTTTAGTAGACAGACATTACATTGATTAAAATTCAAGACCCTGAACTCAGATTGCCTGATTTTGATTCTGGCTAGCTTTGTGACCAAGAGGAACTAACAATTAGGAAAATCTTAAAAAAAGAAGAGAGAGAGAGAATTGTTCAGAGCCTGCATGCCCAGGAAAAAGGACTGCTTAAGAAAAGCTTCAGTGGATGAGAAACTAAAGGGCATAAATATATAAGCTATTATAGGCTTTGACGAAATGAACCTAAAAAGTATCCTAGAAAAACAAAGGGAAAATATTTTCTAGTTAGTGAGAAGAGAGCATTTTACATGGACTATGTTATGGTGTGTGCCTAGATGTCCCTCCAAAGCCTCATATGGTCATAGATAGTGTATTTTTAGAGGTGGCTGAATCTAAAGTGTGTGATTACTAAATTAGTTCACTGATTGGTTTGGCATAGTTCTGCTAGGATCAAGGATATGATGCTAGGATTAAGAATATTAGCAAAAATTTTTTCCCAGTCTGTGGGTTTTCGCCTTGCTCTACTGGTGATTTCTTTTGCTGTGCAAAAGCTTTTTAATAGCATGTGGTCCCAAGCACTGATTCTTTGTATTGTTTCCCATGCAGTCTGGGTTCTGTTCATAAATTTTTTCCTATCCCTATGTCTTCAAGGGTTCTTCCTATTTTATTCTCCAGTAGATTGAGTGTTTCTGTTTTAATGTTCAGATCTTTGATCCACTTCGATTTTAGTTTAGTACATGGTGAGAGACATGTATCTAGTTTTAGTTTTCGGCATGTAGCAAGCCAATTTTTCCAACACCATTTGTTAAAGAGACTATCTTTCTTCCAGTGAGGGTGTTTGGCTCCTTTGTCGAAGACGAGGTATTTGAGTGTGTTTGGAGTTGTTTCTGTATCCTCGAATCTATTCCATTGATCCTCAGATCTGTCTTTTTGCCTGTACCATGCTGTTTTTATCACCATAGCCTTATAATATAGTTTTATAATATAGTTTTATAATATAGTCAGGGATTGTGATGCCCCTTGCCTTACCCCTATTGCTTAGGATTGTTTTTGCTATTCTCCGTCTCTTCTGGTTTCAAATGAAATTCATGATTGTCCTTTCTAATTCTTTGAAGTATGTTAGTGGTATCTTGATTGGAATTGCATTAAATCTGTATAGCAATTTAGGAAGTATAGCCATTTTCACTATGTTGGTTCTTCCTACCCAGGAACATGGGATAGCTTTCCATTTTCTGATATCCTTTTCAATTTCCTTTTTTAGAGTGCTGCAGTTTTCAATGTAAAGATCTTTTACTTCCTTTGTTAGCTCAAAAAAATAAACCTCCCAAATTTAAAGACCCAATCCAAAAATGGGCAACTGAAATGAATAAACATTTCTCAGATGAAGAAATAAAAATGACAAACAAATATATGAAAAAGTGTTCAACATCACTAGTCATTCGAGAGATGCAAATCAAAACAACGTTAAGATTCCATCTCACTCCAGAAAGAACCACGTTTATGAAAAAATCAACCAATAACAAATGCTGGTGGGACTGTGGGGAAAAAGGAACCCTCCTCCACTGTTGGTGGGAATGTAGACTGGTCCAGCCACCGTGGAAATCAATATGGAGATTCCTCAAAAAACTACAACTAGAGGTCCCATTTGATCCAGCTATTCCCCTACTGGGCATCTTCTCAGAAGAATTAAAATCATCATACCACAGGGATATATGCACAACCATGTTTATAGCAACACAATTTGTAATAGCTTAGTCTTGGAAACAACCTAAATGCCCAACAACCAATGAATGGCTAAGGAAAATGTGTTTTTTCTACATGATGGAGTACTACATCGTCATAAAAAAGGATAAACTAGAGTCATTTGTATGTAAATGGATGTTCCTTGAGAACATACTATTAAGTGAAATGAATCAGACACTCATGAGTGCATATTGAATTGTTTCTCTGATGTGAGAAATTACAACTGTAAATAGGGACAAAGAGGTGTAATAGATATTATATAAAAGGAAGATAATATTCAAAGGAGGGGAGAACTAGAAAGAGAGGGGGGAAAGCAGAAAGGGAAAAAAGGAAAGAAAAGGGAAAGGGAAATCATGGAAAAATATGAATAAACCTGCTGTTAATAGGGAAGGAGGGAACAGAAGGGAGGGGTGGGGAAGAGGGGAGAAAACCAAGACACATCATGTACAGGTACAAAATAAATGTGATGAATGTGATCATTATATGTACAATGTACCAATACATGTTCTTGGTTTAAAAAAATGTGATATATCAAAATTTGGTGATATAATAAATCATTTTGCATTTCTGAATATGTAAATGTTTTATTATCATTTGTTATATTTAACAATAAATTACTATGGTTAAATAGGAACATCTAAATAAGATAAATGAGTTTAGTACTGTTCATATATCAGTATCAAATGACTTACAACTAAATGGAAAAATTGATTAAATGCCATTTATTAAAAAAGAAAAAAAGAAAAAAAAAAGAATATTAAGATTAAGGGTGGGACTGCTACCCACCCTGAGGTCAGGTAGCCTGGATAAGATATAAGGGATAGAAAGAAGCTTGCCTACGCCCTTGCTTGAATCCCTTGCTTACCTTGCTACCTTCTGCCTGTCTGCCATGTCACCCTGCCTTGGATCCAGCTGATTGTGGACTGAAACCTCTATGAACTGTAAGCCAAATAAACCTTTCTTCTCCTAACTTTGGGTGTCGGGTATTTTGTCTCAGCAACTGAGAGAAAAGTAACAGACTAGAAGATAACAAAGAGATTAGAGCCTGTGAATCAGATTACTTTTGTATATGTACAGTAATGTATGTATCAAGATTTCCCAATACAGATTACAATAGTTTTGTGCCTTAATAACCTGGCTGACTGACTATTCTGTGTTAGGTAAATAACCTAGTATGGCCTAAGGGTAATATGAAGAAGGCAAGGCCTATTCTTGGGACAACAGTTATAGAAAATGAGCATTTGAAGAGCCCTGTGGAGGCTTAATTTAAATCTGGACCAGATTTATTAAGATACAAGTCTCCAATTTGCCAGTTACTGTATACCTCCCTTTCTCACTTTGTGTGACCTTGTCTTGGACTACGTAACAAACAAAAAACCATAGAACCAGGCAAATTTCTAAAATCCAGACAATACCATTTGAGCATACAAGATAAGATAAATATTATTTTGGCATGCACTCAAAAATGACTTTGCTTTCTTCCCAAGATTTTTCAGAGTTTTCTGCTTCCCTAAGAGACCACAAAGATCAAATTATTTTTTCTTTATGTATCACATGCTCAGCTTCTGAGGGTCTTAATAAGCAGAAAACCTACATTATAGAAATAGAAACCTTCATCTTTTAACTATTTTGGGAGAAATAATAGGAAATAAGGGCCCTTGTATTTCAAATTCTTTTTCAGTTAATAAAAATATATTGAGTGATAGCAAAAAGAACAGGTTTGGAATGGAAAGTAGTTGCAATTCTGGCTGATTCTAGGTAATGAGACAATGCTCATGCCTCTGTTTGAATAAGAAAACCAAGAGAGTCATGTATATGATACTCAATGTGATAAAGAGGAGAAAGGCCATTTAAAAAATCTTATTCTGGCTTAACAAAGAAACCTTACATTTAATTGCCTTTTGAAAAGTAGAGGTGTCAGTTTTAATACAATTATTAGGGAAACAAATAACTAAGATAGCCTAGTAGAAGTGCAGCGTACTGTAGTTTGTAGGGAACTTTTCAGAGGATGCAGCAGAATTCTATTTTTACGTCTGGCTGTCTTCCAAGGTCCCTTGTGAAAATATTTCCCAAAGAGACTTTTTAAGCACAGAAAATAGAAAAGATTGTACATATTTACAAGCATCTCCAAACTGAACAGAAAATTAAGACTGGTACAGTTGTGAACGTGTTGGAGCCTCCCCAGATCAGAATAACTCCATGCTGCTGGACAGGGCCTGCTCTCTGGCGGGGAAGTGGTGCCTTGTCTCTGTCTCAGTCCTTCTGAGATTTCTCAGGAGCAGTTGAACAGAAAGAGGCAGACACAAGAAACCACAACTTACTGAAAAGAAGCATCTTTGTTAGAACATTTGATGGCAAGTCATAGAGACCTCCTTGAACTGGATGAAGGAAGAAGAAAGAATTTATCAAGAATGAAGTTGCCGGCTGAGCAGGGTGTTACACACCTGTAACCTCAGCATTCTGGGAGGTTGAGGCAGGAGGATCACAAGTTCAGGCAATTTAGTAATTTAGTGTAATCCTGTCTCAAAATAAAAGATACAAAATACAAAAAAGGGTGGGGGAGGTGAGGTGTAAAGGCCCCGGTTTCAATAAAAAGAATGAGGTTGTTTCACAGAGCCCAAAGGCAGAAATGCAGCAGGAAGTCAGCAATCAGCTGGAACCAGGGTCTCAAATGAGAACCATGGTGGAAATCCAGAGGCTCTCCATCCTGAGTCTCTTCTTCCCCTAAAGGTCTTCTTTCTTCAGCTCACACACACTGCTTGTCTGTGGGCCATGGACAGAAAATATTCACCATCTACAACTCTCTCTCTAGTTTATAACTCTTCCGTTCAAAAGAATTGAAATCTTTGTAACAATTCCAGTTCTTCAGGGAATAAGTCTCGTTGGCCCAGTGTGGTCCCTAACAGGAATTCTATCCCTAATAGAAGAGAGGAATGTACAGTTTAGAAACAATGTCTTCATATGGACTGGGGAGCTCAGCTCCAAAATGCCAGAATATGGAGAAAGAGAACAGTTCTCAGGAAGCTGGAAGACTGAATATAGCAGATACTGTATGGATGCCTTTCCCAATCATAAGCAGATTCTAAAAAAAATTGTCCTATCCTGAGTGATTACATTTATACATAAAATCACCCTGTTCAATTGGACATATGATGGTAAGCCTGCATTAATACGTGTCAGACTTACCGATATCATTTGTGATAACATTTTTGGAGCACAGACATTTGTGTTTTAATTTCAACTGATTCATTTGGAAGAAACAAGTTCATATACTAATGTGTAATTCTAACCTATGTGAGCTATCCACTAAAAAATTAAAATTGTATTTTCAACCTAACTGTGAAGCAATGCCTTTTTCTTGTTTTATAAGGAGAATCAAGGCAGACTACCAAAGAAGAATATACTTTTCTTTTTTTAGTTTAGCACGTTTTCACCACATATGTTTATTTTTTATTGGAAATACATATTTTCTGTTCTACCTATCTTATCAATCCACTTTCTTAATTTCAAAAATATGAAATAAAATTCACTTGGAAAGTATTCAATAAAACGTTTTCACAGCCTATTCCTTCCACATCTGGAAGAGTGTGGAATTTTTGCCATAAGTTAGAGAATTGGAGAAATGCCAAGAAATATTCATTCAACAAAAATCTATTAGGTTCTTGATATTGCCTGGCATTTGACACACAGTGATTTACAGAATAGAAAAATTATCGGCCCCTTCAGAGATTATTTTCAGCAGGAGAGATGGTCAATATACAAATAAATACAGAAAATGATGTCAAATGGTGATAAGCAATAAAAGGAAAATAAAAGCAGTATAAATGGGAAGTGAAAGGAGTGCTGGTTTAAGCATAGGTAGTCATCAAGAAAGTCTCTTTAAAAAGGTGATATGCAAGCAAAAATCTAAATGAAATGAAGAAATTATGCATGTTAATATTTGGGAAATAATGGGATTTGAAACTGAGTTTTGGTTGACTCCCTAACAGGTTCCAACAAGATTTTTAAAGTCATCAAGTGAATTTTGCTAAGGAACAATTTTAGTTTAGGTAGTGAATGCACTGGTTCCTGTGCCCACCACCAGTCCTACCATTCAGATTCTAGTTCTGCCCTCTAACCATTATCTTGCTCCTCTTTGGCCAGAAAACACCAATGATTCTGCAAAGTGCCTCATTTCTTTGTAAGAACTCAATTTGTTCTAGTCAGAAGCATTTGTCATCAGATTTAACCAGTATTTTAAAATTCCCATCAAAATGTCTTCCAAGGGACTTTTATATTTTCCAATGTAAAATGTACCTTTAACATCCCTGGAAAAAATGAGTAGATATTTTTCTTGTAGTAGTTAGGATGCAACTGTGACCTTGAAGACACTAAAGTCACAACTAATTTCCTGTCAAAACACTTCAGAGCCAGACAGCTGTATGCAGTAGGATAATGTACTGTATTGCTTTACCTTTTATCTGTTCACATTGACTAGCTCATTGTGAAACTTGTTATAATAAATAAAAAGCCAATTACTTTTTTAAAAAGTCAATAGTAAAAGAAAGTTTTTCCTTAAGATAGCCAAGGTTTTATAAATTCAGTATTTCATTTGTGTTTTAATTTTACAAATTGGATTTGAGAACAACAGTACAGGAAGGGGTTTGAATTTGAGCCGAGTGTTATGATACATACTGAGTATATCTAAGGATCCAAACAGGTCAGTGAATTAAAGTGCAGTAGGCAAGGGCGGGCATGGAGAAATTGAGGTTGCCCATGTATAAAGAGGTCAGATCATACAAGGCTACTTTGAAGATACTAGATTTTATCCTAAGTAAAAAGAAAAGCCCTTGAAGCATTTAGATGAGAGAATAATATGTTGTAATTTACATTTTCCAGACAATACTATTTCTGCTGTGTGGAGAATAGAAGGGAGTAAAGTTAGCTGGCTACAATAGTCACCCCATGGAAAGATTATAGATAAGAATCAGTTGGAATTTGATGTGGATTAAATATAAAACACAAGAAGAATGAAATTATTAAGGATGATTTCCTGTTTTCTGGGATGAACAGCTGAAGGAAAGACTGAAAGAGAAATAGAATTGAAGGGAAGGAAAGTGTAGTTGTAGCCACATTCAAATTTAGATGTCTCCATGAATAAAAATATTAGGAAAGAACAATAGAATAGAGCCCCCTGGAACCCCAAAAAGAGATGTGGGCTGGAAAGGAAAAAATAAGAGTGTAATCCAAGTTTCAAATATGCCTCTGCATTTGTTCAAATTTAATCAAATGTGCTTTTAAATTTTTTGTTAGCATCTTCAAAGGTTATTTTTTTAATTATTTTTTAACCAAGAACATATATTGGTACATTGTCCATATATTGATCACATTTAACATGTTTGTTTTGTACCTGTACACGGTGTCTCTTGGTTCTCCCCCCTCTACCCTCCCCTCTCTTCTGTTCCCTCCATCCCTATTTACAGCAGGTTTATTTACAATTCTCCATGATTTCCCTTTCCCCTTTCTTTCTGTTTTTTCCCTTCCTGCTTTTCCCCCTTCCCTCTTTCTGGTACTCCTTTCCTTTGTATATTATCTTCCTTTTATATAATATCCGTTACACTACTTTGTCCTTATTTACAGTTATGTTTTCTCATATCAGAGAAACAATTCGATGTGTGCTCATGAGTGTCTGATTTATTTCACTTAGTAGTATATTCTCAAGGAACATCCATTTACATACAAATGACTCTAGTTTATCCTTTTTTATGGCAGTGTAGTACTCCATTGTGTAGAAAAGCCACATCTTCTTTAGCCATTCCTTGGTTGTTGGGCATTTGGGTTGCTTCCAAGACCTAGCTATTACAAACTGCACTGCTATAGACATAGGTTAAAGACCCAATCCAAAAATGGGCAACTGAAATGAATAAACATTTCTCAAATGAAGAAATAAAAATGGCAAATAAATATATGAAAAAGTGTTCAACATCACTAGTCATTCGCGAGATGCAAATCAAAACAACATTAAGATACCATATCACTCCAGAAAGAATCGCATCTATGAAAAAATCAACCAACAACAAATGCTGGAGGGGCTGTGGGGAAAAAGGAACCCTCCTCCACTGTTGGTGGGAATGTAGACTGGTCCAGCCACTGTGGAAATCAATATGGAGATTCCTGAAACAACTAGAACTAGAGGTTCCATTTGATCCAGCTATTCCCCTACTGGGGATCTTTCCAGAAGAGTTAAAATCGTCATACCACAAGGACATATGCATCTTCAAAGGTTATTGTTCAGTTCTGCAGGAATGAAAGGAAAAGTGCTTGTTTGTAACGTTCCCGTGAAATGCCTGCCATCTGATGGACAATCACAGGGAACACTGTAAATCTACCTCATCCTGTGGAATAGAAATATTACTACCAAATTGAATAACATGAATCTTTTTAACATCATTGTCTTACTAACAAATATTTGCATTTCTCATTATGGACAACAGATTGCCATGTCTATGCCTGAACCATAATCAAAGTATGTGACATCATAAAGATTTATCAAAGGAATCTTTAGTTTTATAAAGTATTAAAGTACATTTTTAGAGATTAAACATAATTCCTAAAATTGTATTCTCTAGAAACTACTTCCAAGAAAAAGAGGATATAGTTTTCTGGATGTATAACAGAAAATTAATTATTTTTTAGATTCCACATATCAGGAAAAACATGTGCTACTTTTCTTTCTAAGTCTGGCTTACTTTTCTTAACATAATGGCCACTACTTTCATCCATTTTCCTGTATATGACAAATTCATTTTTCTTTACAGCTGAATAATACTCCACTTAGTATATATACCACATTTTCTTTATTCACTAATCTGTTATTGGCTACCTAAGCTGGTTTTACTCCTCAGCTATCTCACATTTTACTGCCAAAAAAAAAAAAAAATACAGCTATGCAGGTATCCCTATAGTATGCTGACTTTCATTCCTTTGGGGATACTCCAAGGAGTAGTACTTCTGGGTCATACGATAGTTCTATTTTCAGTTTAGTGAGGAACTTCACTACTGATCTCCATAGTGGTTGTACTAATTTACATTCCCACCAGCAGTGTAGAAGTGTTCCTTTCTCTCCACATTCTTACCAGCGGTCTTTGTCTCTTCACATTCTTACTAACAGTCTTTTTGGTTTTGTTTTGTGGGTTTGTTTGGGAGGTTTTGTTGTTTTTTGGTTTTTGTTTTGTATTCTTGATGATAGCCATTCCAACTGGGGAGAGTCAATATAGTTTTGATTTGCATTTCCCTAATGGTTAAAGATGTTGAACATTTTTTAGTGTACTTGTGGTCATTCGTTGTTTTGAGAAGTGCCTGTCAGTTCATTTGCCTAGTTTTTGACTGGGTCATTTTGTGTGTGTGTGTGTGTGTGTGTGTGTGTGTGTGTGTGTTAAACTTTTTGAGATCTTTATATATTCCAGATATTAATCACCTCTCAGAATAGCTGGAAAAGATTTTCTCCTATGCTATAGGTTGTCTCTTCATTCCGTTGACAGTTTCCTTTGTTGTGCAGAAAACTTTCAATGCAGTTCGTCTGTTGATTCTTGCTCTTATTTTCTGTGCCCCTTGGGTCCTAGTCAGGAAGTCTTCGACCATGCCTATGGCTTCAAATGTTTCCCCTGTGTTATCTTCTGGCAACTTCAAAGCTTCAGATCTTATACAGCACCTAGGTCTTTGATCCATTTTTGAATTTATTTTTGTACAGGGTGAAAGATAGGACTCTAGTTTCAATTTTCTACATATGGATATCCACTTTTCCATTTGTTAAAGAGGCTGTCCAGTTATGTTTTTTATCCCTTTCTTTTCTCAAGAATGAGATGATTGGAGGAGTCAAAGGGAGGGGAGGGAAAGGGGAAAAACAGAAAATCAAAATATAACATGTACAAAACCCCTAAAATGAATATGATCATTATGTTTATCTAAAAATGTACCAATAAAATTTATATTAAAAAAGAATCAGATGACTGTAGTTGTGTGGGTTCATTTGCTCCCTGTGTTCTAGTTGGTATTTGTCTGTATTTATGCCAGTACCATAAAGTTTCTGATATTATAGGTTTGTAATATAATTTGAAGTCAAGTATTGTGATGTCTCCAGCCTTGCCTTTTTTTGCTTAGAATTACTTAGAACTTTCTGGGTCTTCCAGCCCACAACATCAGAATACACATTCTTCTCAGCTGCACATGGGACTTTCTCTAAAATAGACCACATGCTAGCTCACAGAACATGCTTAAGTAAATGCAAAGGAATTGAAATTATCCCATGCATAC
Organism: Hystrix cristata; assembly: GCA_004026905.1. Lineage (NCBI taxonomy): Eukaryota > Metazoa > Chordata > Mammalia > Rodentia > Hystricidae > Hystrix > Hystrix cristata. Next base: position 12,854 of record PVJO010005749.1, on the reverse strand, counting down.
TATCAGACCATAGTGCATTGAAACTGGAAATAAACAGCAAAAGGAACCACAAAAATTCCATGAACACGTGGAAATTAAATAGCACGCTCCTGAACAATCAGTGGGTCACAGAAAAAATTAAAGAAGAAATTAGATAGTTTCTACAATTGAACAATAATGTCAATACAACTTACTGAAATTTGTGGGACACAGTGAAAGCAATTCTACGAGGGATATTTATAGCATCAAATACCAATATCAGAAAAACAGAATGAGCTCAAATAAACAGCCTAATTTTGAACCTCAAGCTTCTAGAAAAAGAAGAAAAGTCAAACCCAAAGCCCGTACAAGGGAGAATATTATAAAGATAAGAACTGAAATTAATGCAATTGAAACTAAGAAAACGATACAAAGAATCAATGAATCAAAGAGTTGGTTCTTTGAAAAATTAAATAAAATTAACAATCCCTTAGCAAACCTTATTTTAAAAAAAAGGAAAGAAAAGACTCAAATGCATACAATTAGGAATGAAAAGGGTGAAATCACAACAGATCCTGCAGAAATCCAAAAGATCATCAAAACCTACTTTGAGAACCTGTATTCTAGTAAGATTGAAAATACAGAAGAAATAGACAAATTCTTAGATACATATGAGTTACCAAAACTGGATCAAGAAGATATAAAAACTCTAAATAACCCAATTATCAGCCACTGAAACTAAAGAAGTAATTAAAAACCTACCAACAAAGAAAAGCCCAGGTCCTGATGGATTCACTGCTGAATTCTACAAGAAATTTAGAGATGATTTAATGCCACTAATTCTCAAACTCTTTAACGAAATTGAAACAGAAGCAATATTCCAAATTCATTCCTGGACACAAGCGTTACCCTGATACCATGCTAATCGTCTCTGTATTGTTCCAATTTTAGTATATGTGCTGCCGAAGTGAGCACATTACCCTGATACCAAAGCCAGGGAAGGATCCAACAAAAAAAGAGAACTATAGGCCAATCTCCTTAATGAACATATATGCAAAAATCCTGAATAAGATACTGGCAAACAGAAAGCAACAAACTATCAAGAAGATTATACACTATGACCGAGTACGATTCATTCCAGGAATGCAGATTGTTCAACATATGCAAATCAATAAATGTGATACACCATACTAACAGCCAAGGACAAAAACCATATGATCATCTCAATAGATGCGGAAAAGGCATTTGACAAGGTCCAACACCCATTCATGATAAAAGTCCTCCAGAAAATTGGAATAGGCGGTCTTTATCTTAATCTGATAAAAGCCATCTATGACAAACCAACAGCCAACATCATACTATATGGTCAAAAACTCAAAGCTTTCATCCTAAAATCCAGAACAAGACAAGGATGTCCGCTCTCACCACTCTTATTCAATATAGTTCTGGAAACATTAGCCAGAGCAATTAGACAAGAGAAAGAAATAAAAGGAATAAGGATAGAAAAAGAAGAAGTTAGATTGTCATTATTTGCAGATGACATGATATTCTATATAGAAGACCCCAAAAACTCCACCAAAAGACTTCTAGATTTAATAACCAAATTCAGCAGTGTAGCTGGATACAAAGTCAACACTCAGAAATCAATTGCATTTCGGTACACAAGCATCAGACTCACTGAGAGAGAAATAAGGGAAATGACACCTTTCACAATAGCATTCAAAAAAGTGAAGTACCTAGGAATCAATCTAACAAAGGAAATAAAAGATCTATACAACAAAAACTGCAGTATTTTGAAAAAGGAGATTGAAGAAGATATCAGAAAATGGAAAGATATCCCTTGCTCCTGGGTAGGAAGAACCAATGTGAAAATGGCCATACTCCCAAAACTGCTATACAGATTTAATGCAATTCCAATTAAATTACCAATAGCATACCTCACAGAATTAGAGAAGACAACCCTAAAATTCATTTGGGACCAAAAGAAACCTAGACTAGCAAAAGCAATTCTGGGCAACAAAAGCAAAGCAGGGGCCATCACAATCCCTGGCCTAAAACTATATTACAAAGCTACTGTAATAAAAAACAGCATGGTACTGGCACAAAAACAGACCCCAGAACCAATGGAACAAATTAGAAGATGAAGAAACACTTCCAAACACTTTCAGTCACCTTATCTTTGACAAACAGGCCAAACAACCTCAATGGAAGAAAGATAGCCTCTTGATAAATGGTGCTGGAAAAACTGGCTCTCCACATGCCAAAGATTAAAACTAGACCCGTATCTTTCCCCAGGCACTAAGCTAAAATCAAAGTGGATCAAAGATCTAAATATTAAAGCAGAAACACCAAATCTGTTTGAAGATAGAATAGGTAGAACTCTTGAAGACACAGGTATAGGGGTAAAGACTTTATGAACAAATCCCAAATTGTCCAGGAACTATCACAAAGAATCAACAACTGGGATCTAATTAAAAAGCTTTTGTACAGCAAAAGAAACCACCAACAGAGTGAAGAGACAACCCACAGGATGGGAAAAAATTTTAGCCAGCTGTTCTTCTGACAAACGACTAACATCTCGAATATATAAAGCACTAAAAAAAAGACCCCCCAAATTTAAAGACCCAATCCAAAAGTGGGCACTAAAATGAATAGACACTTCTCAGATGAAGAAGTAGAAACAGCAAATAAACATATGAAAAAATGTTCAACAACACTGGTCATTCGAGAGATGCAAATTAAAACAACCCTGAGATTCCATCTCACTCCAGAAAGAATGGTTATTATCAACAAACCTGCCAATAACAAATGCTGGAGGGGCTGTGGAGAAAAAGGAACACTTCTCTACTGTTGGGAGTGTAGACTGGTGCAACTACTATGGAAATCAGTATGGTGATTCCTCAGGGAATTAGGACTAGAGATGCCATTTGGCCCAGCTATTCCACTTCTTGGTATTTTCCCAAAAGAATTAAAAGCATCATGCCACAGCAATACGTGCACACCCATGTTTATAGTGGCACAGTTTGTAATAGCTAAATCTTGGAAGCAGCTCTAATGCCCATCAACTGAGGAATGGATAAAGAAAATGTGGGTTTTTTATACAATGGAATACTACTCTGCCATAAAGAATGATAAGATTGGGATATTTCAAGGTAAACAGATGCATCTTGAGACCATACTCTTAAGTGAAATAAATCGGACACACATGTTTAAATACCATGTTGTTTCTCTGGTGTGAGAAACTGAAAGTGTAAATAAAGACTAAAATGTATTATATTGGGAAAGGGAAGAAAGTGTTCAAATGGGAAGGGGAACAAGGGGGGAAGGGACAGAAGGACAAGAGAAATAAGAAATGGAAGGGAAAAATGGAAACAAAACTTTTGTAAATAAGGAGGGAGGAGGGGGTGAAGGGGGGGAACAGGAAAAAAAGAAACAAGATATATCATTTACAGATACAAATTCCCTATGATGAATGTTATCACTACGTACACCTAAAATGTACCATTTACATAAAATTTTTAAAAATAAATGACTAAAAATTTATTCTATACTAAAATGGGGATTTAAATGTGTTTCAGAGATAATAATGTCATCATGATTGTCATACTAAAATGCTATTCTGCCTTTGGTCTCAAACGTTCTCTGTAAAACTTTATCTGTTAGCATTCTATAAGAATTTGACTTCTAAGATGACCATGAGTGTTAGAAATAATAGTTCGCTGGTCATATGATATATTTAAATTGTTCTCCTGAGTATTCAACAACTAAAATTTTGAGACTAGAGCTAGAAAGATAACTGAGCTAAGAGGACAGGCAATATTTTGGCCCTGGCTCTTCAAGGTCAAACAAGGACCAGGACATGAGGGGACCTTTCTACTGAACCTCACAACTTTGGTGAGTCACTCAACTTCCTGAGCAGGGAGATTGTTGGACCCTGGAAGACAAAAGCCAACAAATGTACAGTGATACAGCTATAAAGGAGGGTCTCTAGAGAGACAAATATGTCTCCCACGTTTCCACAGGAAGCCACATGGTCAAGCAAGGCCATGACCCATTCCGATAGCCGACACTGACATAGGAGCCAAGAGGATCTGTATGTGGCTCCAAAAGTAATGCCTGAAAAGCCTTAACTGAACTAGATAGACAGCAAGAGATTAATTTTGATTAACACAGATCTCATGTTAACATGATCTTAAACACCCAGCAGAAAAGTATATCCAAAAATACACAAAAGTAACAGTCATAAAGGCTATATATAGAAATGAGAGGTCCGATACTGACCCCTGCTGGCAGTTTCTAGCTACACATGTAGCTGACCATTGTTATGGTTCAATGAGGCTAGAAAGCTACAGTGGGAGCTATAAAAGCTCAGCAAGAGTCTTTAAATTCCTTAGCCAGTTGTCCTCCAATACCACTGAATTCTCCATCTTCTTAGTGACTTGTGCACTAATAAATGAAATTTTTCATCTTTAAAAACATAATTAAGATCTGGTGAAAAAAATCTTAAAAGAAATATCAGATTTACAGATAACTTCCATCAGAAGATAGGTCAAGGAGCCAGCTGGTTGCAATTGCTATTCTAGTTCCTCAAGAGCAGTGTCTGGACATGGCTCTTTTCCCCAATCTGCCTTTCTATTCTAGTGCTCATGTTTTGGTCATGTGTGCTTTAATCTCTTGGAAAAAACTTGTTTATCCTCACATAGAGGCTGCCAAATGCCAAGTGATCGGGCAGATGGAGTCAACAACAAATGAGCCAGATTCCTTTTACTGGGATCCACACACTAAGCTTCTAAAGGAAGTTCATAACTGCTAAACCCCCACATGACTTCTACCCAAGGTCCATTAGATTAGTTCTCTGGAGAAGGCCCCTCACTGTGGTCTCCCTACATCAACACTTCTCAGCTCAAGCAACTAGATTGAAATTATGCCCATTCTCCCCTAAATGCAGTTATAGATACCTCTTTAGAGGGGGAAGTATTATAGGCATCTAAGTTAGATAGAAATTAACATAGAGAGGGACTGGGCTCTCGAGAAAGTCAGTGAAAAATAAAAACATCAGAATTGTGACTGGAGGCGCATCTGAAGAAGGAAAGGCCCATGATGAAGTCAAAATGGCAAGACTTGCATAATTCCCTAAAGGATAAATGGAAACTTGAGATTGTACTGTAACTGGTACTGCCCAGTCCATTAAGTTCAGATGTACGTAAGATACCCAAGTGGGTGACCAGCACCTCTGGACCCATCCCTTGCCAAAATTATTCCTATTGTAGGGTTCATAGATAACTCAAGTTTAATGATGCTACCTATATGACCTTGCTGCATGACCCACTTACTTATTGTACCAATATTAGTTAAGCGGCTATACTTGTAATCTTATTGGTTGATTATAGATTGACCCACAATGTACTCACATTGTGACTTTGCGGTATAGATTACCCCAAACCAAGGGCCTCAGTGGCCATCCATTTGGGACTCATCCTGTCTCGCAGGAGATATTCCTATTCCCTAATAAACTTGTCTTATTCTAATAATAATGATGATGATGATAACAATAATTCTTATGACTAAATGTTTCTTAAATAGGTTAAAATCAAAATTTATCCTTCTTGATGATCCTCCAACATTTGACCTTCGAAAATCTAGTTAACCTGACTTCCTCTCAGTATCCCTTTATGCTTGTTTCAGTCGGTTTTCCTGTCACTGAGACACAATGCCTGAAATTCACAACTTAAGGAAGTGAAGGTTCAATTTGGCACACAGTTGGTTTTGAGGATTCAGTTATCCAAGTAGAAACATCATGGTGAAGGGCATGGCAGAGCAAAGATGCTTAATTCATTGTGTCCAGGAAGCAGAGCAGGGGAGCAGGACCAGAAAGGAATGGACTAGGAAATATATATAATAACCACAGCTATGCCTCCATAACCCACTCAGGAACATTCAGGAGCATGCTTTACTAATCTGCTAGGTGTTTCTTAATATAATGAAGTTGACATATCAGGATTAATGGTCATAGTGCTATTGGCAGACTGGTTTCCTTCATGTGACATGATCACATGATGCTTTCATTTTATTCATGTCTGACAAATCTTCAGAACCTTTTTGCCTTATATAAATCCTGCCAATCTTTGAAGCTGTACATTATGTCTGAGATTTTTCCGTGATACTTTTCTTTGATAACTCTGTCAAATTATACAACTTATATATCTGTGCTATACAAGATGTCACCCATGCAACCTTAAACATGAAAGAATTAACAGTAGCTTCCTCTGCTACTGTATAAGAGCAGCTTAATGGTGTTATGTAAGTGTCATGGACCTTGTCTTCTGTGAGATACATGCTCAGTTTGGACTCTAAGAAAGAAGACCCTCCTTACCTAAAAAAAAAAAATCTCTTGTCATCACATTTCAATGGTCAGAAAAATAGATGATCAATTCCTATAGGGAGAGTGTAAACACAGAACAATTAGGTTAAAGAAACCAAGCTGTGGAATTATCCATTCAGTCTCAGTTTCAAAGGCTAGGTACTTCTGAAAAGTTACAAGCTGCTTAAGTTCACATGCTCAACTTTATTTGCTTGTCCTTGACCAAATCAAAGGAGGTCATTTATTTTGGCAAAGAGAAAAAGAATTTGTTCAAAGCTAGCTCCAAGGAGATGGAGGGGCCCATTTGCCTCAAGTCAACATCTCACCATGTATAGCTGAGTTGGGGTCTTTTACAGTAAAGAACAGTGAGGAGGGTTGCACAGAGAGATAATGCATACCTCCATACTTGCTTTATCACTTCTAGACATCTTCAGCTCATTCTCCCCTTTCTTGTGGAAAGGAAACTGGTTTACTTCCTCCTGGTATTAACATCCGCATTTTCTACCCAGTCATCTGGACTGAGGAAGAGTACAGGGTGGCTGTTCAAGCCCTAAGCCTGAGGAAGCCACTGTGTCTACAGAAAAAAAAAAAAAATCTAACTTTTAAAATTCTGTTTTGTGGGGCCAATTATACTTCTACAATGGGAACAATACAGTTTATTCCTCAGGGCTTTCTGTTTCACATGTAAAATATATGAAATAAAATGTGGGGAACATTTTGTAAAATGCAAAAGGAGAAAAGGACAAGAACTTGCACAAAATAAGCATTTGCCAAGTGCCAGTCACTGCAGGCAAAGCACTTGCACATCACACTCTCTTTTGGAACATCCATCTGTAATGCTAATTTTGTAGACTCTTCTTCCTCTGACTTCCCTTTGATTAGGAAGATCTCCACACTTTGGAGTTCAGACTTGTTATTAAGGGCATTTTTTATTGTCTGTCTAAAGTGGCTTGAAACGATCGCTTTATTATTATTTTTAATGACTACTATACCTAGATTTCAAAACTGGTATATCTGCTCTTTTTAAGGCTTGATTTTTCAATTAAATTAAATTTGTCAGTATCTTTCTGTCTTGTACATGGATAACAATTTTCAGTCCATGGAGAAAGTAATTGCACCAAGGACAGTCACACAACACAAGCCTTTCCTAAAATACTCTCCTAATCCGGTACTAACTGAATCCCTGGATCAAATCATATAAAAGAGTGCAGTGGTCTGTGTCAATAGGCATTGTTTCTTTTTCATTTTGTGAAAAGGGAAGGGGAGAGAGGTAAATACTTTAGTGACATGAAATAAAAATTAGAAGAATTTCGAAACCATACGGAATAAGGGTTCTAATATTATTCCATCGCTTCCTGCTTGACTTTGGGAAAGTTACTTAAATTCTGCATTCCAATTTCTCTCAAGAAAACCCAGATAATATTTAAGAGCCAATGTGAGGACTGACATAAAATATACAAAACTTAGAAAAATACATATATTCAATAAATATGTATCATTTTACAAGACTATCTTTGTGATATATAGATCAAAGAAAAGCTATAGATCTCTCCTAGATTTGTATAGAACTCTTTATGGAATTAAAATACCAACTGCATTTTCATTTTTCCTTTTACATTTGAATTGCAAAGAGATAATATAAATGCCAGTGTAGATATAACTACAATCTTCTATTATCTTCCAGATTAGCAGTTCTTGTAAATGCTACAAAAAGTTTAGTTACTACTTGAGTATAGCCACCTCTATACCTAACAGAATTGAACTCATCTTGACTCAAAGTCTTCTTTTTCTGACTTCTTGATTTCTTTTAATAGTATCACCATTCTCTCAGTAACTCATGCTTAAGACTGTAATTATTTTTGACCAACAACTTCTCCCTTACCATCTTCTACTGATCTTATTTCCTCAATGTTTTCAAAATTTATCTCTACCCATCTTCATTTCTATGGCTGCCACCCTTAGTTCAAGACCCCAACTTAGTCCTTTCTCTCTCTCTACCTCCCACCCCCTCCTCTCTCTACCTCCCACCCCCTCCTCTCTCTCTGTCTCTCTCTCATCTCTCTTCTTCCTTCTTCTCCTCCTCCTCCACTCCCTTCCCCTCCCCTCTTGTTTTGTTTTTTTTTTTTTGTGGTACTAAGAACTGAACACCAGGCCTCTGCACTGAGCTAGATTCCCAGACAGTAATCTTCTCTTTGGTCAAAAGAATGGATATTTAAAGACGGGGAACCAAGCTAGAACCAAGATAGAAATAATGGGTCATGATATCAGCAAGTAGAGAAGATCAATAAGACAGCAGGTACACCAGGATTGCTTATGACAGCAGACTTTGTTTTCCGAGGTCAAATTGCATGAAAATAGATTGCTACCACCTAGGACTTAGGTTTTCCTTTGACTAGTGGTTCTCAAAATGTAACCTGTAGATCCTGGGGGGTCCTCAAGACCCTTATCTACAAGGTCAAAAATATTTTGCAATAATACTAAGAAATTGTTTGCCATTCTCACTGTGTTGACATTTGCACTAAAATCAAAGGCAATGGTGGGTAAAATTGCTGTTGATTTAACAGAAGTCAAGGTAGTGGCACTAAACTGTACTAGTAATTATTATATTCTTCACTGCTATCTACGCACATAATGTGTGTGTGCGAGAGGAAGAGAGAGACAGACACAGCATGTTACCTTTGATAAAATAATAAGAAATTATTAGTTTTATTAAGTCACAACCCTTGATTACATCTTTTTAAAATTCTATGAGATAAAATGCACAATATATTCCTAATGCATACCAAAGTACATACAAATGTTATCTCAAGGAAAAAGATTTGTGTGATTGAGTGATGAGTTAAACAAGACACTTTTTATATAGAATACCATTTATACTTAAATTAATGATAGACAAGCTATTGCTACTGAGATTTGGGTACTTAGCAGATCTTTTCTCAAAAAATCAGTGAAATGATACTGCTCCTCAAGAAAAACAACTTACAGTATTTGTTGTCAATGATAAAGTTGGAGCTCTCAAGCAAAATATAGAATTTTTGAAAACATGCATTTTACCCTGCGAATGAGACTTCTTAATTTTAAAGACTGAAGATGCAATCAGTAATGATACTAATGTGACTTCTTGATACTTCAAAATGAAATATGTTAGCATTTGGAGGTATCGATGAACTACTGTTTTTTAAATGACCAAATGCATAGCGTTATAAAATAACCAACAAGTAAAATGTCCATTCAAAGTTTAAAATAAAATGGGGGGTTGGGGATTTAGCTCAAGTGGTAGCACACCTGCCTAGAAAGCACAAGCCCCTGAATTTGATCCCCAGCAACCCCCCCAAAAAAGTCTATTTCAATTTCTAATACGGTAAATATCAACAAATACAATCCACATAAACAAAAACTACTTGGAATACCCCATAATTTTCAAGAATAAAATAAATAATCTGTAACACTAAAACTTTAAGAACTGCTGCCCTAGAAGCTGTATCCTAGTGTATCTTTTGTAGATTTATTGGGAAACAGGTAAGGAATAGGTAGTTCTCTTGGGTCAATGGCTATGTTTTCTTGTTCTAAAAGTTGTTCTTTTTTTTTTTTAATCTTTTCAGGAGGTTGGGTAATTGATTTATTCATCATTAAGAAGTTTGATGAGATTTGCCTTAAGCTCCAGTAATGGTTTCTGGAGAAACAGTATCTGACTGGGGTGGCCAGGGCTGGCACAAGGGTGAGTCAAGTGTGGAATGGAAAAGGCCCGACTGCTCATCTTAGCCTTGCTGTGCAGAGTTCTTGGTTTTGTTTCGTTTTGTTTTTTTAATTTTCTAATTTTATTTATGGTACATTTTAGATGTACATATTGATAACATTCATCATAGGGGATTTGTACTTGTACATGACATATCTTGTTGCTCCTTTTTTTCCCCATTCCCCTCCCCTCACCCACTCCTCCCTCTCTATTTACAATTGTATCTTGAATAAAAGTGGAAAAGAATCTGAGAATCAGATGAAGTTAAGACTACTTGGTTTAATAATGTCTGATCCAGACTTCAGCTTTAGTCAGAGTTCTGACACTGCTACCTCAAAGTGGCCTCTAGAAGACAGAATCTGGCATGAGGATAAATGTAATGGATCCCCTAGACTAGTGGACTTAAGTCTGGCTGTGTTCAGTTAGGTCTGAATCACACTTTTTCTTCTTAATGAAAATACAAGTATCTTCCCTATAGCTAGCCAATCAGGACAGTCAAATCTCACAATCTATATTATTTACTACAATAAAAATTGAGAATGTGGGCTACAAGGACTAGGATGCTGATTTTTTATTTAAAAGAGAAGAGTATTAGTCAGGTTTCCATTGCTGGAACAAAATACCTGACACCTGAAGTTTAAAGGTGGAAAGGTTTATTTTGACTCACAGTTTCACAGGTTTCCATAGGCTGGCTCCATGACAGAAACACCATGGAGGAGGGGCATGGCAGGAGAAATCTGCGCAATTTATGCCATCCAAGAAGCAGAGAGTGGGAGAAGAAGAGCACCAGAGAGGAAAGGGCCCTGGACCACATATAATTCCCCAGGTCACACTCCCATGGCCACTTCCTCTAACTCCTAATAGCACACTCACCTATGAACTCAACCATTGATAAGGTCTGTGCCCTCACAATTCAATCGCCTTGCCAAGAGTCTCTTAATCCATTCAAGGTGACAATCAAGATTAAATGGCACAGGGAGAGACTGGAGAAATAAGAGCTAGATGTAGGAAATATGATTCCATATTTGGTGGTGGGGAGAAGGCCTAAGGAGAGATTGTGTCACGTTTAGAAAGTTTTAAGAATGAGATCTTACATAAATAGCCCAAATTTACTCTACTGTCTAATAAAATTTCCCTGGTATAAGTTGAATTAGACTTTGGGGCCTATTCCAATTTGATAAGTGAGTATCTATATGTCAGTTCCAATGATTTGTCTTCTCCCAGACTAATTGTGCTTGATTAAAGTATAACAAGAGAGATAAAGGACAAATCCTAAGAAAATGGAAAACAGTTTATTTGGAAGGGAGGGCTTGACTTTATAAAGTGTAGAATCATGTTATTATGCAGGAGATTTAGTAATATAAATAATTGAGTGTTTCATGGCTTTTTGGGGGCTATCAGTCAGAGGCTGCCCTCAGCTTCTAGAGGCTGAGCTCCTTGACAGGCAGACATCTCCACAGGCAATTCACAATACAGAAGCTTGCTTCTTCGAGGCCAGCCGGAAAGTAAGAGAAGGTGAGTCTGCTAGCAAGATGGATTCTAACATAATATAATCACGAGGGTGACAGTCCATCACCTTTGCCATATATTATTATATAACCATGGGAGTAATATCTTACCACCTTTGCCAAACTTTTCTGATTGGAAGCAATTCACAGATTCCATCAAGATCCAGTGGAAATGACTTAAAGAAAGTCATCAGTATCAGAAAGCAAGTACCATTGGGGTTTATCTTAGCATTTGTCTGCCACACTAACCAACAGGGAAAGAAGAATAATGAATAAATGTTCCTTTCATCTTCATTCTGGCAAAAATTCTTGGTGAATCCTAGATAGCTACGATATTCAAAGGTTTAGCCAAATGAGCCACGGTTGCCTTTAGCAACACCCAGAGTGACAACGTCCTCTTGAATTACCCGTCTTCCCATGCTTTAGTTTTCCTGTCCCCCACTGTCTCAGTTAGTTTCCTTGTCACTGACACCTACGAATTAAAGAGAGGCTATTTAGGTAAGAGATTCTTCTCCCCAGAGAAGGATTACTCCTCTCCTCATATATTTCTCTGGGCTATCATTAATGAGCCAGTGGTAAAATTTTATGGAAGAAAACATGCTTAAGGTGCTTTCCTTGTATACCAGCAGTTTTCAATTTATAGCATCTTAAATCTCTCTTCTATAAAGTTAGAATTTGTCCCAGGTACTAGATTGGACTAAACTGGCAATAGTAGTCCAATCTTCTGTTACAGAGAGATAACTTTATCAATTATGAACCTAGCAGAGTTTGATAGATCAAAAGAGAGTAATAGCAGTACTGAATATAAGGGAGAAAACCACTAAACAACACATCACAAAAAAGCACCAGTTTCTTCAGTTATCTCTATTTCCATGGTGCTTGCCACCTCAAGTGGCAACTGTAATTCATTCTATTCTGGTTTAGTGACTAGTGATCTACTCTCCTCTGGCCAAATTATCTGCCAAATCACAAAGGTGAAATGAGATGACTATCAAGTCATATACTGAGGGCATGGGATGAGAAAGAAAGGGATGTCATGACATCTAGGAGAAACATTGTACGAAATGAAATGCAACATGGCACTTAAAAAAACTAGCTATCCATCAGACAAAGGTCTAACATCTAGAATATACAAAGAACTCAAAAAAATTAAACCTCCCAAATTTAAAGACCCAATCCAAAAATGGGCAAATGAAATGAATAAACATTTCTCAGATGAAGAAATAAAAATGGCAAATAAATATATGAAGAAATGTTCAACATCACTAGTCATTTGAGAAATGCAAATCAA
>PVJO010005748.1:71085-93938 GCA_004026905.1 Hystrix cristata | reverse complement strand
TTTCTTTTAACCTTCTTCTTTATCCCCCTTTTCCCTATCTAGTTCTCTCTTTTGAATACTATCTCTCTTTTTTCTTTTTTAAACAAAATATCTATTCTACCCCTTTGTCCTTATTTACACTTATGGTTTCTCATATCAGAGAAACAATTCGATGTATACTAATAAGTGTCTGATTTATTTCACTTAATAGTATGTTCTCTAGGAACATCCATTTACATACAAATGACTCTAGTTTATCCTTTTTTATGGTGGTGTAGTACTCCATTGTGTAGAGAAACCACATCTTTTTTAGCCATTCATCAGCTGTTGGGCATTTAGGTTGTTTCCAAGACTTAGCTATTACAAATTGTGCTGCTATGAACATGGTTCAGTGCAATTTAAAGCTCAGAGAAAAGCACAAACTTTTCTCTGAGAGATGGGAGATGAGGGAAAGGAAATCTAAAATGGCGGATTGAGGAGAGTGAGGGTGTCAGCTGCTCCTCTAAGACAATCTGGAGCCCTTAGTTCCTCTAAGAGTATTATGTCCTACTAGTCTTCTTTTCTAACTTTGGCACTAAAATAGATTCTCCAAGTCCTAGAAGGAGCTTCTCCCAGGACTTACATGAAGTGGATCTGAGAGACAATAATGGTAGCTCTACTGGCCACTCTGATACAGTTCCCCTTCGGAATTCAGAGACTGATTCCTTCAGCCCTCAGGATACAGCTGGCAGAAAACCCTCAACTATAATTTTCCTTCGGGAAATGCCCCAGCTAAAGAAAGTCACATCCCTTCCTGGGGCACCCAATATTCAATGATTGGTTGATGGAGGTGCCACCACATCTTTAGAGCTTCCTGCAGCCTAAAGCCTTATTGAGATTGCTTCTGTCACAAGTTTTAGTTGTTGGTTCAGGATCCATTTCCCAGCCTGACATAAGTAGTTTAAAACCAGTTGTATCTCCACTTTTGACCTCATTAAAACATGTGTGGCTGTGCATGTTATATTTTCTTCTATGGAGGGGCGTGCTGGGGATCGAACTGGGGCCCTTGCCCTTAGCTAGGCAGGTGCTCTGTCACTGAGCTAGATCCCCAACCAATGCATGCTATATTCTGATTGTTCCTCTTCTCACTGACCTACCACTCAACACACCCCACAGTGTTAACTGTGATGAAAACTAATGACCAACTACTGAGTTGTATAAACAAACTCTCTTCCCACCAAAGTGTGTGTGTGTGTGTGTGTGTGTGGTACTGGGGATTGGACCTAGGACTGGCACTGAGCTATATCATCAATATTTTTTTGTTCATTATTTTGAGGTACAATTTCACTAAATTGCTGAAGCCCCCCAACTGTGCTTGAACCTGCCCTCCTCCTGCTACAGCCTCCCAGAGTGCTGGGATTAAAGGTATATACAACCACACCTGGCCCCACCTGAGTTTTTTAAATGAGCTAATCACCGGTGACCACGGAAAGCCTAGGGGAAGCCATCCGTGAACCTCACTGAAAGTGTAGCCTTAGACTCTCTTCCCTCCCTCCCTTCTTATGGACAGAGGTCCTCACAAATTCCAGTTTCCTGTTGGCCTTCTGTCAGGGTCCCTGACCTCTCTGGGGCGTTTTAGTTTCACTTACTCATTGAGTCAACCCTGACTAATACACTCAAACTTAACTTCTGTTTGGACAGGGCCCTCTTTAAAAGGGGCTACACGGACTGGCACAAGATAAACTGCACATAATCAGTCCAGAACCGCAAGGCCATCTGCCAACGTAAACCAGAGTCCTGTGAGAGAGACACCTGGTCACAGGTCAGGTACTTTGGCATCCATCAGGCCACTGCTAGGAAAAAGAAGATTTCCACAAAAGGCACACCAAGATCCTGAAATAAACCCTGTACATCTCCAGCAGGCGAGGCTAAAACTTAGGGCCAGTAAAAAGACAGACACAATGTGAAAGAAACTCTGACACAGAAGTCAAAACAGTACTGCAGCCAATTCTTCCTCTCTCCAATCCTACCTTCCCTTTCCAGGACAGTTCCTATTAAAATTCCTGCACACTAACGTCTCACTGTGTGCTTCTCAGAAAGCAGAGAGAGTGACTGTACTCCTTTTCGCCACCGTCTGAGTCTCCCAGCTCTGTGGCCTCCTCCTTCACGAGTCTCCTGGAGGCCATCTAATCATGAGTACTGTGTGGAGAAACGCATTTCAGGCTGACGGAAATCTTACTCGTGGTCTTGTTCGCACTCCTTTGCATCTCAGTTACTACCCCTTCCAAAACGTGGACAGTCTGCTTTAGAAAATTTGTGCTAAATTTTCTAATTTGTTTCTATATTTCTCCCTTTAGAATTTGATATTCCTTAGTATCAGGGGACCAAAGAGAGTTCCTGAAAGACTATTATTAAATCTTCTCATACACGTTTGTAGGAGAGTCTAATTGTGCTAACTTACCAAAGATGTTCTTTGACAAACCGTCAGGACAGAAACACTAAGGCAAACATGAGGTCTTACCACATCATCGCTATAAATCTCTGATCTTCATCAGTGAATAAATATTCATCAGCTCTACAGGTCTTCCTCGGTCTGCTTCAGTTGAATTCTGCAAATATTGAGACTCTCTTTCTCAAATCTGTTAAAGACGATACTGGCAGAGTGCTTGATGATGTATTTACCTTTCTGTTCTTTCTAATTTTTATTCTTTGTGTGCTTGTGGAAGAAATATAAATCACCTACTAAAATCATAACCTGGAATCTGAAGTTTCTTAAAACAGCAATGGCGAAGGCAAAAAAATATTTAGAGATGATATAAAAAAGAAAAGCACAATAACAGTACTATTAAACACTTAGCAAAAAAAAAATCACTGCATGAAACTTCTACTTTTTGAAATGTAGTGTTTTTAAATGACAGTTTTGAAAGGAAACAAATAGGATGCCTGGGGTGTAAATAAAACAGAAAATAGGGTGTATAAACCCTGAACATTAGATAAGATAAACAGCAACGCATTACACTGCAGCTTTTAGGGTTGTCTTTTTTAAACCAACTGTGTGGTGCTAACAAGGACCAAAGAAAATGTGTGCTTACAAACAGAAGAGCTGTGCAGTATCTGACCCATCTCTTGAAACCCTCTTATATCAAAATAACCCAAATGATATGAAAGATGGTGACGGCAATTTTGAACAGTCATATTGGGTGACTACTTCATAAAACTGCCGACGTGCAACCTGCAATACTGGACAACACACCACCATCTTAATGCCTTATATTTTTTTAAATCAACAACTCCATTCTTAAAAGGAAAATGATTGCCAGTCCTGTGGATACTATTTCCCAGCTCATAACTGAGGAAATAATGTGTGATTGAGGAGAGATTGTATTAATCCGCTCGTGTTATTTGTAACTGCACCACAGTGCTGGAAATAGGCTGTCCCTGGGGCACAGATAGCAGGGCTCATTCTTTTATTACCCTCTCCTGACTCTGCTCTTATATTTCTGGTAACTTATTTCTAACTTCTGTCACTGGTCCTCGCCTACTCACCTCTAAATGTTTGCAGTCACTTCCCGATGTATAGGCTCTCTCTGGGTAATTTCATTCCATTTTTATAGGTTCAGTTACCACATGCTCAGGTCCATATCTCTATTCTGACCTCCCAGCTGATCGCAGGATTCAGACACTCTGCTGCCCCTGAACTCATCTAATGGAGGAGCCTCCGGGCAATTCCAGTTCCATGTGAACAAGACCAGACTGAGGGCTTCTCATCGCTTTTCCAACTTCTCTCCAAAGCTGCCATTTTTCGTGTAGACCCATTTCATTTAACGACATTAAACAACCCAATTATATCTCCACCTTTTTCTCTCGCTTTTCTCTGCTTACTATGCCAGCCAAACCTTTTTCCTATCATCCGTTCCCCAGCTTCATTAAGCCCTGGCAGCATTTCTAACAATTCATCCTTTCTGCAAAGCTCTTTGCTCAGATCTATTCTGAACCATCCGATGTACAAATTCTCTATTAAAAAAGACATCATTGGTGTTTTTATATTAAATAAAGCCCAAAGCACATGTATGGCTGGTAAGTTGAGGCCCTTTATAGCTGCGCCAGCTGTGATCTGATTACGTTTGGCATCATCTGCCAGGCCCCTGCCTAGACCTGTGGGCCTCTGTGTTTGTACTTGAGGTTTTCTCTCCTTTTTCTTCTATTAAACTCCTTAAATTACAGTTTGAACTTTATGCTACCGCCTCTGTGAAGCCATCCTTCTGTGCAGGCTTAACTGTACTGCACTCTTTTTGTCTTACAGGATCTGTAGTGTTATAATCACTTATATTTCTCTCTTCCCGATTACCTTATTGGAAAGACAAGATCACATAAAACTCATTTGTATCTTTTATATTTGACCTACTATCTAGCTTCTATTCTATGCCCTTTATGTGCACTGAATGCCTAAAATTAGTCTTTAACATCTAAACAATAAAGGCATTTCAGACCTCGTATTTTGGTTATCATACTACTCACCTACACTAACACAGAATTTTTTCTCTCAAATTTTAAAACTCAAAATCTACTCTGATTACTTCCTCTATGAGACTCTGGCCCGCTCTTGGAGGATCCGCACATTTCCGATGTCCCATTACCAGCTGAGGTCATTTATTTCCTCCTTCCACGCTGTCCTCAATGTCCTTGCTCCCTCAGCTGCTTTCCCACAGCATATTCAGTTCCATTCCTGCAGCAGGCTACTTCCAAAAGCATTCAGAATATAGTTTACTATTTGTGGCACTTACCGCCAGATGAAAAGAAACTTTAATTCCACAGTGATTATTCATTTACATAAGTATATTCTTTGATACATATGTATGTTGTGAAAAACATGTTCACTTAAACTATAACTGTTGATTTATATACGAGTAATAGAAAACGGTAATAGAACTCAACACTTGCATTTTCTACTCTGTAAAGCTGTTTTAATGTAGTGTTCCTTTCTTGATTATAAGATTTTTCTAAAATGTTATATTCCAGACTATAGATTATGTAGTACAATCCTCAGTGTTGATACTCATTTATAGATCCTTCTTTTTATATTCTTTAAAGAATAATTTGCCTTTGTTTGCAATCTGTGTTTTTCCTGGAATGAAATTGGTTTATTTCCTAGTTCTATTTTCATTTTATTATTACTCACTTGCACTAATTTATCAGTCACAATTAAAGAAACGAAAATTTAAGTTTCTACCAGAAATAATGGGGCATTCAAAATAAGAAATCAGTACTATTTCAACCTCTAAACTGATAACTATCTTAAAGTAGTTCCTAATGTTCAATTTTCTGTTTAGTGATGAATAGGCAGATATACTGCCATTTATTAAACTGTTTTTTATACATCTCCTAACAATGAAAATCTCTAAATACTTTTAGCTAGAAACAACTGCAAAATTTAGAATAAATGTCATAGCAGTTTATGAAAAACTATTACCTCAAGTAATGTATAAAAAACTATATGATAAAAAAAATATTAAAATAATATGCAACTCAGAATAATACCCATTCTTAAATAAATGAGATTTTGATAAGTTAATAACATTAAGATTACCAAGCTGAAAAGTCTCATTTTACAGTATAATGGTTCAAATGTAAATAAATGTAAAACATTAATTCTCATGAAATATGTAAGCCTTTCTAACTAGGACCAATGAATATCTCAAAGTAATTGCTTCATTTTAAATCATTATACAATCATGTATGAATATATGCATAATTTGAGTTCTATAATTACCTTTTAATGGAAATAGTAAGTATAGCATCTTCATATTTCAATTCGTCTTCACTCTGCTTGTACCTAAAGGACAACAGGATACATCTGAAGAAATTCCACCCAGGAGAAGAAAGTTTCAACTTTATAACAACATAAGAAAAGGTTATTGTGGCACTCCATGGTTAATTAAAGCAAAGTTCCCAATAGTCTACTTCTTAATTAAGGGAAGGCACTAAGTAGGACACATTTTATCTTCTTTTCAGCAGTACTCTGTGGCCTGGGTGTGCCAACCTAGTGGTTAGACAAAGGTTCTCATCATCCTGCACTCCGTGTGCCTTCATGGTAAATGAAAAATGTGTTCGTCCTCTGCAATCAGTATCTTTCTCTGACATTTAATGTTTGTCCATCCCCATTAACTCCTATAGACCTACACCACATTTAAGTTGGGTAGTCATAAACTCGTCTATTAAAAATTGTCCAGGACCTTCTTGAGGGCACAGTTGTGTCTTTCTTTAGCTCTTTAGCTCCCTATCCCCACCCTCTGGTTCACAGAAGTCACTACTAAAATATTATTTTAACTCAATAGATAATATCTTGATGATACAGTGCAATGCATTTACTCCAACACACAATTTTCCCCTCTTCTGCCACATATACATCTTGTTTTAGACCCTCCTCATCTCCTAATGTCGTAAATGGGTGCCCACATGTCCTGGGTTATTCCTTTTATCATAGCACAATTAGTCTCGAAAGGGATCTTGATTAGACATTGCGATAGGTAGAATGATGTCTCCTCCAAATGACTGTGCTATAATTCCTGAAACCTGTGAATACATTATCTTTCATGGAAAAAGGGACTTTGCAGATATTATTAAGAATATAGACTTGAAGGCTAGGGGTATAGCTCAGTGGTAGAACTCTTTCCTGGCATGTGTGAGGCCCCAGAACAAAAAAGAAAGGAGAGAGAGAGAGACACAGAGAGAGAGACAGAGAGAGAGAGAGAGAGAGAGAGAAAAGAAATAAGGAAGAAGGAAGGAAAGAAAGAAGGAAGGAAGGAAGGAAGGAAGGAAGGAAGGAAGGAAGGAAGGAAGGAAGAAAGGAAAGAAAGAAAGAAAAAGGAAGAGAAAGACACCTGAAATATAGATCCTATTCTGTATTAACTCCATGGACTCAATCTGGTCAAATGCAGATCCTGTGTGGGTAAGAGAGGTGTGGAAGGAAGGGAAAATTGAACAACTTCAAGAATGAGAGGTTCCCAACCTGGCTTTGAAGATGAAGGACAAGAATAAAAGTCAAAAAACATGGGTAGCCATCAGAAACTGGAACTAGTGCTCTGCTTCTGGCCAGCAAAGAAATGGGGCCCTTAGTCTTATAGCGCAAAGGATTAAATCCTGCCAACAGCCCAAATGAGCGAGGAAATGAATCCTCCCTGAGAACCTTTGTTTTTAGCCTGCTGAAAGAAACATACGGCATATTTCATGATCTTACAAAAGCAGAAAGTAATGCATTTGTTTAAGCTGTCGAATGTATAGCAACAATGGAAAACTAATACAAACATTAATTACATGGTCATCATAGTGGGAAGGCCATGTCAGAGCCAGTGAACATGGAACCTGCATAGTAAGAGCCCATATAACAAGCCCACTTCAACTTCACAGTCAGACAAATGCACAGTGTACCCAAAGGCTGTCCCTCCACCCCCAACACCTCTCAGGTCTCGAAGAAGAGAACGGCAGTGTACTTTATACCCATCAAGACATCAAACAGGCTGGTTATGTCATTAAAGGCTGAAAATTTAATTTCATCTCCTCAGAAGAACTAGCTTACGGATACATACATAAATGACCATGTTGGCATTTTTGAAAGTATCATAATGCGGTTGAATGAATATGAGTTATAGGAAAGAAGAAAGCACTTCGGTGGCTGGAAAAAAAGCTGCTTCAGCTGCTTTGGATTTTCATCCATTTGGATTTTGATTGAATGCTGACTTCTGCAACTGCCTTCACAGCTGTTTCAGGCTCCAATATTTGTCTTTTAATTTGGCGTTCTAGAAATTAGTTACTTCAGTTTTAGCCAGTTCACTTATTGTTAAACAATAAAATCCACCTTTTACCTCTTCAGGAAATCATTTTTCTCTTTACAAAAAAAGAGTACGTTAACATAAACATACACTGTGGCAAGCTGAGTATCAGATGAATTTTCTGCTGCTACAAAGCGCGCATGATCTCCACAAAAGGTTCTTCCTTGACCAGAGAGGTGGCTCCCATGGGCGTAGATATGAGCAAAAATGGGTAACATCCTTCATGAAGATGAACAAAACTGAGGGCAGGCTCAAAATTATCAGAATGTGAGGCAGCCTGGGTACTTCCCATCTGCCAGTACCATGGTTCTCAGCGTGATCCTAGACCACAACATCCTTTTGGGATGTGCTACAAATGTAAATTCTTGGGCCTCACCCAAACTCATTGAATCAAAAACTCTGGAGTCCACATTTCTGCACTATAACAAAAACTCTTCAGGTAATTCTGATGTGTGCTAGTGTTTTAGAAATAGTACCACAACCAAACATAGGAAATCCCACCTGTTCCTTTTCTAAATTGTTCTCTTAGCTCTCTCTGAAACTGTCTTGTGAGGTGCCTCAAGGAATAGAAAGTGTCTCCACTTATTAAATTCCCACTCATGAGTTCTTTTTCTCTTAGGAAAATATGCACAAATGATAGTTCTTACTCTATGTCCAATAAGCTTCATAACATGGTGAGTGGCTAATCATTGAAAAACAATAATTAAAATTGAGGATATAGTAAAAACATGTTTAATGAGTAGGAATTCAAGGAGGAGACAAAGATTACATTATTTGGTCTCAAGTTCATTCAGTTTGTTTTCTACTTTTCAGTCTCTAATTTATTCTCTTGGCAGTAAATATTATAGTGAAATATAGTTTCTAAATGTACAAATTCATAAGCCTATTTTCTTCATATTTACATAATTATATCTGATGCTTATTATGTTCCTGATAAAGGTTTGCCCTTTATCACTTTTATTTAGAACTACAATAGTCTCCCAAGGAGCTTAGGAACATGTCTTGAAGATTAATGTCCAAGTAATGGGAGGCTAGTAGTGCCAGAGCAAAGAAACTTAGCAACTGAAAATATTTTTTAAAAACCATCACACTTATGACCTGCTATCTTTTGGGGCAAGGTTTGTCACACAAATATTAATAGGTAAAATCTTAATAATTCAGAGGATATGGGACTCCAAACCTGTATGAAGTTAAAAGACTTGGGGAAAAATTCATATAGGGCAGCAAATTCACTCTGTATGATTGTAGTTTTTAAACACAGCTTAAGTATAAGGCAATGTTTATTGGTTGGAATGTTCTTTAGACTGAGATATAAAGTATTCTTTCTTCATTGCGTACTTTAAATAATTACTGCCAATTCTCTTCATAGTGAGATAGATTTGATTATTTTGATTTTTATGGATTATCAATGTTCCCAGTAAATACTAGAAAAATTATATGGGACTGAAAACGATGCTAATTGCATGCAAAAAAAAAATTACAGGAAAGATTTAGATTCTGAAATTCACTACGAAGCACCTGCAAGTTGGAAAGGATAAGGAGCAAGGGATTCTGAGCGTATTAATGTGAAACTGGTTAATTCGGACTTTCTGTACACCTTAAGAAACTGTAAAGTAAAAAAAAAAAACTGTAAAGTGAGAAAAGTGAGAATTGAGATTCAGTACTCTGTTTCTATAATTGAAAATGATGGCAAACTACAGCTTATTGTGTACTTTTATTTTACTTGTCTCTGAAGTCTGTTATGTACTTTGCCATTTTATAATAGCTTTAGTCAGTTAAGTACCTTATTATTCATTTCTTTTTCTCAGTTTATATTTTTATCTAAAAGAACACATACATATCTGTATGAAAATATTTCACTGAATGCTGGAAGTTATTCTGTAAAGACTTTCTGCTGCTTGTCAACTAGTAAAGAAAAACCCACATTGCTATTCAATCCTCCAAAATGCTGGATAGTCATTAACTGAGGAAAAGGAGCCAAGTATTATGAACAAGAACTCACTGTGTGGACTAAGGATAAATTTAATAAACTTGATGTCACTGGAATTCTGTTTCCACATTTGAAAAGTAAGAGACTTGCCCTTACATTTAAATTGAGGAACCCGGCTAGCTTTACATCCTATGCATCCTCTTTACCAACATTAAAGATGTGTTTATGTATGTTCCCTGATACTTACGGTTTTCAGAACTGCCCCCCAAGGCCACACAGTTCCGCTCAAACTGTGTAATTCTGTCTGCCAGTTTGTCCCTGTGTTTCTTAGGGGGCTCCTCAATGACCTTAAACCATAAACTGATATACTCCTGACTCCCACTTGTAACATCAACAAAATGTTTGTTATTTTCATCTTTAAAAGTTTCTTTTGGGAGTAGCTTCAGAAAAATTCCAACACGGTTTCTTTGGGGAGTTGGTTTTATATATATGTACAAAATAGAAAATTTTCAAACTGTCAACGTTGCAGAAGACACCTCGTACAGAAGCTGAATGGAGGAGAAATTTATGTGGAAACAGTTTTGATGCATCTCAACTTGAGCTCTGTATGCATTTTGTATGAGACTGGTTACATTTGCTGCTTACAGCACCTAGTAAGCGTCTCCAAAACTGAAAGAAATATCAAGATTAACTTCCCTTTTAAAATATACATGTTGGCAAAACTTGGAAACATTTGTTTCTCTTTCTACAAATCCTCAAAGCTATGTACAAAGAAACCTGAATTCAAGTAAATCTTTGCCATATCTTCTTTAAGAACAAAAAAAAAATCACTTTTATAATCTCTTAAATATTTTAGATTAGATATTCATGAGTAGCTCTCAACCCTCTGAGGTATCAGGAGATCTGTTCTTTGCCAAAGGCTTTTGAAAGGCTAAATTTCTGCTCTGCTCTGCTCTGCTCTTTGCCTCTGCTTGTTGCCATCGAATAGCTAACATGTGTTGCTTCCCAGAGGAAGCACAGTGTCAGACACACCCCTAGGGCCCCATCAGTGTGCCTCTTTTAGTCGCTACACACAAGGACTTAGAAAGAAAATGAGGTCAGATATACACGTGTTCCAGCTTTCATTTCCCATAAAAGCTCCCTAAATGTGCACGCGCATGCACACACACACATACAAACACACACAAGCACACTAGGAGGGGGGCCTAGGGAGGGGAAGTGAGAGGAGGGGGAGAAAGAAGAGAAAAGGGAAAAAAAAAAAGAGGAGAGGAGGGGGGGAAAAGAGGAGAGGTGGGGAAAGGGAGGGGAGGGAAGCGAAGGGAAAGAGAAGAGAAAAGAAGAACCAAAAGCTAAAAACATCATCTTTATCCACAGAAGCACAACAAAAAGCAGCTCAGGTAGATTCAGATTTCCATTCTACCACCAGCAGAGGTGTGATGTTAGGAAACATTCCTAACCTCTTTAAACCATTATTTGCTTGGTTGTAAAATACTTCCATCTCTGGGTCGATATGAATTTTGAACGAAATTACATTCATTGCTCAGGAGGTGGTGTGTCTAGTGGAAGATATTTACCATCCCTTCCAACAGCAGTGCATTCCTGGATTCCCAAAAAGGCACAGAGTCGCAGAGAAATGGCCTCAGGATTATAAAATATTTTACAAATGGACATCGATTACACCCTAAACTCAATCCTCTTATGTGTAGAAAAGGCCATGAGCTGGGGAAAGTGTGAGACGTGAACAAGAGGCCAAGTGGAAAAGTGTGACGCTATAAAGCTGACTGTGAATATATGTGATAACAGTATTCCTGAATCTAAAACACGACAGTGAAGCCGTGTCGTTCTTTTTTCTTTACTATGTTGCCGCTACACTCCGTTTGAGTCTTCTCAGTCTTCCCCTTCCTTCTCCCGAGTCCTGCCACCCAGGCAGCTCTCTCCCCGCAGCATGTGCCATCTCTGCACTGGTTTGTTACTCTGCCAGCGAGCACAGTAGAGGCGAGTCCTCGTTTTAAAAAACGGCATTTCCAAAAACGAATTCATCTACTCATCTCCTATATTGATTTTTGCCTAAAATACCTTTGTCATATGACAGAGAAGCTTCTTACAAGAAGAAGTCAAAATGATTTCTACTCCAATCTTTGGCGGTCACCTTGAGTTTTTAAATGCTGTCACTTCTAGCAGATTTTTCAAATCCTTAAAGTTTTTATTTTATTTCATACGTATCTCAATGTTAGGACCATGCTTTGACAAGATAAGCATTTCTATCTATCCTTCGTTTAGTTCAAAGTGGGTTTCCAGGCTCTGTTTCCCTTGTGCATTACAAGATCAGGAAAAAGGCTTTTGGTCATCCTTAGGAGACTCCTCAACTGTGTGTTACCAGGCATTAAGAGTTCCAGCTATGGAAATCTTTAGAATTCATTTTAACGGATGGTCTGGTAATTGACCCATAGCTCTCAAGAGTTCCTGGAAGAACAGAATGAGATCCCAAGCAAAAATAAGTTTTAAATAATGCACCCCAGCAGAACAAGTTCTGCTCCCTGTAATCTTATTCTGCTACTGACCAAGAGAACCCAGTATTTGGATACACCCTCAAGTTTAGAGGAACAGTCCGATTCTACCTTCCATCCACTGACGGAGTCCAGCTACTCTGGGCCTAATCATCATCTTGGCATTTCCCTATTTTCCCAATATGTAATCCTCAGGACTTTAAAGGTACTAATAGCAAAAAGTATCCATAGTCAAATTCTCTTGAGAAACAGTTAAAAATTTAAAGAAATGTCTTCGTTAAAATACTTCTCCAAGCCAGGCATGGTGGCACATGCATATAATCCCAGCTGCTCTGGGGGCTAAGGCAGGAGGATTCCAAGTTTGAGACCAGGCTTAGCAACTTAGTGACTTAGTGAAACCCTGACCCAAAATAAAAATAATGATAATTTTTTTAAAAAAGAGCCAGAGATATAGCTCTCTGATGAGGTGCTTGCCTAGCACCCATGAAGCCACAGTTCAGTCCTCAGCCTGAGGGGGAAATAAAGACTTCTCAGAGTTCTTAACACAGTAATATGTAATGTGAATTTCTGGATGAGAGGTGTGGCAATGTATGCACAGCTTATAAATTTCTGGGGAATACTTCACTGTTTCACTGAATATACAGTAAAGAATATTGGCAAAAATATAGGTCATTATCACCAACATAGCAATTTAAAAATATTTTTAAACAAAAATATTCATTAAATATAATTTCACCAGTAAGTCAGTCTCATCAATTCAATGAGCAACAATTCTTTCTTTGCTGAAGTATTCAGATAGAGAGTTTGGAAATGAAGCTATATAGCGAGCTTTGTTAAAAACAAGTCTTAGTATTTATCATTTTTTAATTGTTATTGCCAATAGTTAAATAAATCAATATCCAAATAGAATTTGTAATGACTACATTATTGAAGTAATTTGACCTAAATAGGACAATCAATTAGCTCGAAGAAGTAAATAATTTTATTAACCAGATTCTGGTCATCCTAGAAACAAAAAAAAATGTTAAAACAGAATTGGCATATCTGTAGAACTGTCTCTGTGGGAACTTTCATAAACATGCAAAAAATGATATTCAGTAAATGTCAAATATGATGCACAGAATCTTTGCCCATTAGAAGTATTTCTACTATAAGTTACTTGAATTATAATAGTTTGTAAATAAATGAGGACCTATTTCTAATATTAAGGCTTTAGATCATGTTTAAATATTTTGTAATGAACTGTGCAAACAAAAATCAACTGTTTCCTTGCAAGCACAAGGCCCCAAGTTCAATGCCCAGCACCAAAAACAAAAACAAAAAACAAAAAAAATCAACTGTTTGGCCAGTTGGTACTAAAAATCAAAAGCTCTGATATGACAACATATTATATTTTGTCAAAAAAGAAAGTCAAAATATCATTCTGGTAATTTAGTAGTTTACTTTATAATGAACTTTCTTTCTGTCTCCTATTGTTTACCTTTTGTTTTCTTGCCAATGGGTTTTTTTTTTTTTTTTTGTCTTCAAATACTACATATCCTATGACTTTTTTGTAATGAAAAAAATATATAAACACATTTGAATTTCAGATTCCTCCTTTATTAATAAAAGATAATACCAAGATTATTGTAAGGATTAAGACAGTATAAAGGTATATATTTTCTAAACACTTATGCACTGAACAAGCAAAAGATATGAACATAGGCATGATCATATTTTCTACATTAAGTTCAGTAGAAATATTAGAATGTACTAAAAGGAAAGTTGAATCAATAATAATTTATTCTGATTTTGAAATCTAAAAGACATGTAAAAGTATCTCCTTCATATCTCAGTATAATAAAAATTATTTTATAAAGGCTGCAGAAACACTACTTCTTTTATTACATTTGATGTCCTAGCTAGTACGATGATACATGAAAAAGAAATCAAAGGCAGATAGATTGAAAGTAGACTATCATCTACTCAAAGAGAAAATGACTATGTAGAAAAGTGAGGAATCTACCAAAAATACTAGGAATAATAGGTGAATTTGGCAAATTACATAAGGTAGTATATTACTGTATATTAACAGTGAAGAAATGGAAAAAGAATTTTTAAAAAAGGAATACTATGTATACAGAATACTTGGAGTTAAAGGTAGGGACAAGACCTTACCAAAAAACTGTCAAACATTGCTCTGTGAAATTAAAGATAATAAATTAAGATAAGCCAATTTCATGGGCTGGCAGTTGAACTATCATAAACATAAAGAGACAAGGCCACTATCCCCAAATACATCCATGATTCAGTGTAATATTAGTTAACATCTGAGAAAGTGGTGATGTAGAGTGTAATAAACAAATCCAAGTTTATTTGAAAATTAAACGACTTACAAAAAGTAAAAAAGTTTACAGAGCTTAATATAAATCTAAAAATTAAGGATATCCTATTTGTGTAATAATAAAACATGTATCAGTAACATAGTCTAAAGTAATGCACGTGTTTACCATTATGTTTTTTCAAAAAACATTCAAAATAATTCAGTGAGAGTATACAACCTTTTCAATAAGTATTGCTAAAACAATTAGATATACATGTAGAAAAACTATGAATCTTGATCTTAACTTTCACATCATACCCAAAAATTAATATACAGTAAGACATAGACTATTATAAGAATAAAATTATAAAAATGCTAGAAGAAAACAAAAAGAAATCTTTCCATTTTGGGAGTAGGTAATCATTTCTTAGACAGGATACAAGCTGTAAAAGAAAATAAATTTGAAATCATTAAAATTAAAAACTTTCATTCTTTGAAAGACATGAGCTTGAAAAGTCAAACTGTGGATGGGGAGAAAATATTTGAAATGTACATCTGACAAAGAACGTCTATTTATAATAGATAAAGAACTATGTTAGAAGGCTGGGGATTTAGCTCAGTGGTTAAAGTGCTTGCCTCACAAGTGCAAGGCCCTGAGTTGATCCTCGGCACCAAAAAAAAAAAAAAGCTAGACATCTATTTATAAAATCATCCAAACAATTGAACAAAAACTTCACAAAGGAACATATATGAATAATAAGCCTATGTGGGGATGGTCATTATCACTTTTCATTAGGGAAATGCTAATTATTCCAAAATGAGAAAGCATTGCAGATCCATTAGAATGACTAAAATGAAAATTCCTGGCAAGGATATGGAGGAATTAGAATTCTTATATATTACTGAAGGAAATATAATGTAATGCAACCATTTTGGAAAACAATTTGACATTTTCCTATAAATTTAATCCAACTTATAATTTATCCAAGAAAATCTACTTTTAGGTAGTAAAGAGATATTAAATCATATATCAATACACATGTACATGAATGCTTCAGTAGTGTATTAGTTACTTTTCTAGAGTCAATGGTTTGTAAGACAGCAGATTTAATACAGGACATTTACACATTACTGTATTCACACACACAAGCCAAATACAGGAAGAGTGTAGAGCACCTGGAGACCCAAAAGATCCAGTCCAGGGCTGGGAATCCACGACAATGTCCCGCATAAGTCCGTGCCTGCACTAAAAGTCTGAAGAAATCTGTATTGGAACCAGGATATGACATTCACAGCACAGATGAAGACCAGAGCTCCCATCTGGGAAGTGAACAGCAGCCATTCCCAACAACACCCAGGCCCCAAGCTCCTCCTGCGAAGAGAACAGCTGAGTTCACTTCAGGGAAACCAGCTGCAACAGATCTTCTCCCGGGAAACAGCCGGCCCCTGCCTTCTGCTCCCATTCTCCCTTGCATTGTGTCAGCAATAATCTTCAGGTGGATCTTCTATGCTCCAAACCCCAACTCAGTTCAGCTGGGCATTCCTGCTCAAGTTGACCCTATCAGTCCACCACAAGCAGTAATACCCCCAAACCAAAAAAACAACACAAATATCTATCATCTGGTGAGTGGATAAGCAATCTTTGGCATATTCACACAGCAGAATTTCCACTAGTACTCAAAAAGAATGAAATACTGTTACCCTAAGCAACATGTAGGAATTTCATAATCTTCATGAGAATGAAAAAAAGCCTAAAATGAGTACATATTACATAACTTCATTTAGATGAAATTCTAGAATAGGTTAAATTAGCCGCAAGAATCAGATTTGGGATTCCCTGTGCCAGGGTCAGAGAAGGGGCTGATTGCTGAGTATATGAGGAAGGGTGACAGAATATTCTGTCTTGATTGTAGTCACGGCTTGCTAGTATGAACACTCATCAAAACTTGTTGAAAATACTTATGAGAATACATTTTATGGCCCACAGATTATATCACAATAATGCTGATTGAAAGGAGAAGATGGAAAGAAGCTCGCGCCAGATTAAGCTCCATAGGACAGAACAGCTTGTCTTTCTAGTGTGTAAGAAGAGCAAAGCTGCACCTTGCTTCTTTGATGGCACCTGTAGAGTCGAGCCCCAAGGTGACATCTTGTGGGGAGTGCTGAGTCCAGGGGCCCTGAGAAAGTCACAGAAGTTCACATGCCTGGCCTGTCCTCGAAGCAGCAAAATTGCCCCCCTGCCTGCAGGGTGATGAAGAACTAGAAAACGGCTTAAGACGGCTGCACAGACAATTATGTAACTCGGCATGGTGTGCAAGTAACAGGGAAATCCCCTGCGGTGTGAAGGACAGCAGGATCTCTGACAGGAATAAGAGAGCGAAGCTGTAGTGTGTGTACACTGGCAGTGGGGCCAGGTGCGGCACCCGTGAAGCAAGTCCCTCCGGACATGTTCAGAGCAACAGTGTAATCCAGTCCTCTCGGGGTGGAAGGCATGAACAGCCGAGTCTCTCAGACATCAGGTACGATTCTAGGGGCAGGGAGCAAGAACCCCACATTGCCACCTCTCCAATGGGAAGGATTCCTCATAGTTTTCGAGATGGGTTATAGCAGAAAAGAAGTAACATTTTCACATCTGAATATGTGTGTGTTGTGCTGGGGATTGAATGAATTATAGGCATGTGCCCAACACCTGGATTACATCTGAGATTTAGGACTGAGATTTGTATTTTGTGTATCTATGATTTTCAAGGAAATTCTTATTGTAGGTAGAGTTTTCTTTTTAAAAAAAAAAACGAGCACAATACAAATCACAAATATTTCTGAAAAGTAATCTCCTTAGTGTTTTGTGGTGTTGGGGGGCTGAACCAAAGTGTCTTACACGTGTTAGGTGAGTGCTTTATCACTGAGCTATATCCCAAGAGCTTCTTAAACTTATTCTCATAGCACTGAGAAGTCATTAACTCCAGTGACATGTATATACCTCCAAGGTGCCGTCGAATGGGTGCCTTTTCTTTTTCTCCTGTCTTCGTTGTGAAATGCTTATTTTTGTAACAAGAAAGAAGTAACCATTTTATTATCCTGCATAAAGTGCATCACAGCCAAATTTCAGATTTCTCTTCTATCAATTAAAAATAATACAAGATTGCCATAAAAACTAAGGAAGAAGGTATATAAAGTATATATTTTCTCAGCATTCATGCATTGAGAAGCAAAATACAGACATTATCGTTTTGGATGTATCTTTCTGTTGTCACGAAAATAAGCAAACTTGAAATACTCAGGCTAACTTAGGAGACCTCCTGCTGCTTTTCACAGCTGGCATGCAAAGTGGTCAATCTACGGTCCTTCAAGGCCCGACTAAGAAAAGGAGATACATACGGAGAAGGGCGGGAGAAGAGTGCAATCCAGTTCCATCTTAGCCATTTGCTTCCACAGGGAGGGCCAAACATCTGCTAAGAACTTCCCTAAAATATTAGTCCTACCGGGAAATATCCAGAGGAGGATACTTCCAATCGAAAGCATTAAAGGCACAAGAACTATACATAGAAGTTTCAGTCAGATGTCAAAATTAATCATCATAAATTTGATTAGTTGCCCATTAGTGGTCATCCCCTCCCACTCCACCCTATTTCTAAGCTATTTTCATATATAACATTGTAGCAGCACCGTTAGATCTGCATGGAAGGCCTACTTCTTTGCTCATACCAATTTTTCACTTATTTCTCCTTTTTCTGTAATTCACTATCAATTTAATAATAGATAAGCAACATATTCTTCATTTCTACTGTATTTTATGGGAGTTATTTCACACTTAAACTGAAACTTTTTCATATGAAAATATTTATTAAATGTATTTCACATATTTTATATTTTCTAATCATAGAGCATTAGATAATTCTATGAAAAAATAACATTGTCTCAAAATCTGTGCCATAAAATAGGACTTGCTCAACACACAGCAATAGAATATGCCTATTGTTAAGACTGACTTTTAAGGGGCTGGCGATTTAGCTCAGTGGTTAGAGTGCTCGCCTTGCAAACACAAGGCCCTGAGTTCAATCCTCAGCACCAAAAGAGAAAAAAAGACTGACTTTTAAATTTAGTGATGTGAACACTTACGTGATGTGAATGATAGATTTCCAGAGGTAGATGGGTCTTACCGGAAGAGCAACATCTGTTCAAGTTCTCTCAGCTAAGATTCTGAGCCCTATTGTGTTAGAAGAGCGGGTCTCTGCCAGAGGGCGAGGAAGATGCCAGGAGCAGAATTAGCATCTTCACAAAAATGAAAGATTAGAATTGTTTGGGGAGGTTTTTCGAATTGCATGTGCCTTCCCCACCTTTCAGAATTCTGATTAATTGACAGTGTAAACACTACAGAATTCACCAGAATGAGTTTAATGTATGTGTTCTACTCCCACACTTCATTTCCCAAAACCAGATCTGGAAGCACCATACTAGGCATCCCGCGTGGGCTTCCCTGAGAACAGGCAGGGTGGAAGGAAAGGAACCACTCTCAGGGAGTTCTACCCTCTGCAGGTGACAGTCATTGCACTGGCCGGTTGTGCGGTGGGACTCAGGAGGGTCTGTAGAAATGACAGCTCCAGAATCTCCAATTTGAATTTCCTCAAATAGGATTTAGGGAATTAGATGGAATTCAGCGATTCTAACAAAGTAATGATCTAAATTGACCCAGGAAGAAGATATTTCTGGTCCCCCAAATGGTGTTCTTTTGCAGTGTATAGTAAGCATTCTCAATATATCATGCTGTATGACTGGCAGCCCTTGGAACTGTTTGCTCAGAAATACACTTGAAGACAGAAGTGACCCATAAGCCACATACTGTCTGTTATTACTTAGAAAATTTGTATTAACTGTTGCGAGATTGAAGGGCTGGGAGAAACTTCAAACCATGAAGCAACAGGGATCCATTTCCAGAGTTCAAATATTAAAATAGTAGATAAGATAATGGTGAAGCCATGTTTTTCTCTAAGGTTTGATTTATGTATCTCTCATTCTCCAAGAGAAAAATCATGGGCTGTGTATCTTACTTCATATGTAATTAAAATATTCTATTTTTTGATGATGAGCAATACAAATTGTAAATTAGTTGCAGATAACCTCAGAGATTAGAAGTTTAAAACCTGCCATATATAAACTACAGGTGGCTAACAGGCACATGGTACGTTTGTCCAGAAGGTTTTTAATATGAGTGTGTTTTTAAAAATTTCCATCAAAAAAAATTCCCATCCATAAATATTTTATTATGCATCTCTAAAGATAAGGATGAGCTTTTTAACATAACCACATGGACCTTTGATTTTAAAACTAAATAACTGCTTGATAACAAATACCCAATCATTGCTTCCTTAATTTAATTTTTAAAAATCAGAATTTATATAAAATATACACATCAAAATTGATTAACGTGTGCTTTAAATATATTTGGGTCTGTAAATCCCCACATCATCTCTTTTTTGCCCCTTGCAATTATTTGTTGAAAAAACTGTTGTTGGTCCTATAGTTCCCCACAGCCTGGGTTTCGCTGATTGCATCCCTGTGGTGTGGTTTAACGAGTTGCTGTGTTGCTGTATCCTTGTAAATTGGGAGTTGGATCTAGAAGTTACATTGTGTTCACATTCGATATTTTGTATAGGACCATTTCATAGCCAGTTTGTTCTTCTGTCATCTTTCTTTCTATGAGAGTAAGAGTTTATGATGCTCCATGTCTAGATATGGCAGCATTTTAAAATGATTTCATAGAAATTTCTGGTTACATGATTTGTTTGGGAAAAAAAGGTAAGTGACAGGTACCCGCTATACATGGAGTATGCATTCCCAGTATTCCTCATAAACCCATGCTCCAGGGGCCCACACCTGGCCCCCAGCCTCACTTCCATCCCCTGCATGTTGTAGCCTAAGGATCTTTAAATTTACTACATCTCACGTAGAACTATCTGCCTAGATGAAAAATACATAGAGGGTTGAAATTTTCCATTTGTTTTAGTTCAAGTAAGTAAACCAAGAGCCAGACTAGAACAATGAAAAGCTATTGGGACAATATATATGTAGAAGAATAGAGTTTTACGTAGTAGAATATAGAAACTACGATGTATGAGTGACTAGCAAGCGAAATCCATCATGTGTAAAGGAGTCATAGTTTGAATATATACTATATCAGCATGACAACTCAAGGAGAATATAGCAATCTCTCAAACGTTTCCTAGCCAGGACTGAGATATTTTATCCAGCTTCAGTCCAAAATTATGATAGATTTCATTTACTCTAGTGGTATCAAGATATCATTTTCAAATATGGTTTTACTCTGCCAAGGCATACGTTATTTAGTCTAACTAAATCACTATTTTATCTGTCTGACCTTTCAGTTATCAGTCCCTGGTACTAAGATGCCTTTGGGTTTTCACAGTAAGTTCCATTATCCTCAATTTGTTTTATTCATTCATAAGTACCAAGAGTTTTTAAAACTGCAAATAATGTCCCAAAGAAGAAAGTAAAAATCATCAAATCCAAGTTAGAATCTCAATAAAATGCATATAATGGAAAGGCAAATATTCTCCAGTCTAGTTAACCACAATGATTAAACAATAAAAAATTTCAAAATGGTGGAATCACTTTACTCCTACATAATCATACTCTATATTATTTTGTTTCTTATTGTCCAAGATTCGTATGATCAATAAAAATCATTCTAGCTTAACAGATGTTAACATAGCTAATTCTTCACTTGAAGGAAACTTTACACTTCCACTATCTGAATTTGGGAGAAGAATGACATTTGAAGAAAAGAAAAGAAAGAATTCTGAAGTGTTTTGGGGTCAGAGGTTTTTTTGTTGTGGTGGTGTTGGCTTTGTTGTTGTTGTTGTTGTTGTTGTTGTTGATCTTGTTTTGGTTGTTTTGCTTGAGATTGGATCTGGCTATATGGTTCAGGCTGGTCTTGAACTCACAACAATCCGCCTGCCTCACCCTCCTGGCAGCCGGGATTATAGATGTGGGCATGAATGCCCACTGTCTGAGGAGTTATTAACAACATTTTATGCGATATTCTAAAAACAAGAAACTCATTAAGAAAATACTAATCATCACACTAATCCCCCAGTGACCCCTAGGAACATTTTTGGAGGAATTATTTGTGCCACAAAGTAACTGTGGGAATTCTGAGTTCATCTGTCACAAAAAGTCACTAAGTCTGGCATACTCAGGAAGAGATAGTCACAAGAAAAATAAATTTAGTTATACTTTTTTACATTTGGACACTGTAGCCAGATCTGTCAGACATAGATTAATATATTAAGTGCCAGTTAGACACTTATTTTATGGTAAAATATTTAAAAAGCGTGAAACTGTTTTTGCTATATTTGTCAGAAAATAGATGCTGCTGCTGCAGGTGTCACAAGCATATCCAGGGCAGGAAGAATAAATGAAGGCCTTTATCCAATGATGCCCATCCTCTTCTTTCATGAAATAAAACCTTTCAAAGAAATGAGCAGTAGTCTTACATCTTCCTAGAGAGAACTGTGTTAATGACTAGCAGCATTGAAGTCCAGGAGTGGAAATAGTTAGCTGGCATTTGCATTGAGTGTTTTCTCAGAAAATAGAAATGAATGCTAGAAAAGGCCCAAATTACAATGCACACCATATCTTCAAGAGGTGGACGGAGAATAGTGACAACCTGCCATTCAATGGTAAGTGAAGATGCCCATCAAGAATGAGGGAGAAATAGCAAAAAGTAACCCCATGCATTATAATTTAGGGTAGTGATTCTGTACAGTAAAGAATAAAGGAGTGATGGTGGAAATTGAACACAAAAAAAGACTTCCATAGTGTAATAAAATGCAAATAGTAATGCTAAACCAACCAAATGAGAAACATGGATGTAAACCTCAATAGTTTAACTTTGCTTGTATAAAATGATAATGATAACAACTACTACTAATGTTGTAAGGTTAAAAATTAGACAAGTTAAAATCCTAAATAACAATAATATGCATGATTAGAAAGGATAATGAGAACTAGATCATTCTAAATTTCTCATATGCTTCAGGTGGAAGATAGCTACACTGATTAATTTTTTATTAGTAAACTATACATGTCAACATTTTAAGGATGGCAGTTAAACAAGAATGTTCCTGCTTGCTTTTCAGTCTTCTGCCCTCCTGCTTTGATCCTGAATGTGTCAAACTCATTAACGAGCAGTGGAAAAGATGCACACCAGGCTGCTTAAGGGAAAGTAAAACTGTTCCAGCAGAGGGCGTCCATTATGGATGCAAGGAAGAGGAATAAGACACTCTCATAAGACTCTCTCTCTCTCT
>PVJO010005748.1:0-70985 GCA_004026905.1 Hystrix cristata | reverse complement strand
AATTCTCTTGCCTCAGCCTCCCAGAGTCCTGGGACTACAGGCATACACCACCATTCCTAGCAGGTCTTATTTTTAAATGAGACCAAGATGGAAATCAGTATATTCGATTGTAAAATCTAGTTTCTAAATCAATACTATATTTTCTGTAGTTCCCAAATGCTAGGTGGCTTAGAATCATCTGGGGAAATTGGTAAATGTACACATACCATGACTTCCCCTATTTTTGTTTTACTTTAAATAATTGTAAGATTTTGTATTAACCAAGAATTATCAGACAATTCATGAATTTCCAGAGTTTTTACATAGGACCTCATTCAACCAAATTTTAATGGACAGAGAAAACTTGCTTTTTTATTACAATTTATGAATCTTCGCTTTTTCAATGACTCATTGCACACATATGTTAGAACTTTGGGGACCAGCACTAGGAAGAACAGAAGTAGAATATATAACTTTCAAATCAACACAAGAGAAAAAGTTTGAAAATATTAAAAGTAATTATTTTGAAAAAGGGAGGGGATGAATGTGCAGGATCCTGTACAATCAGAAATATATAAAGTAAATATTAAGGCAAAGCCAATTTATTATTGAAGTGATTCTAGCTGCATTATTTATCCACCCCAAAATATCAGTGATTTACACAGCTATAGGTTTAATTGTCCCTCATGTAAAAATTCAAAACAACATCCTGGTGAGGCAGCTTTTCTTTAGTTATTGGTAATTATTTGCAATGTGTAATTAATTACATTCATCTTGGAGAATTGATACATATACATAAGACTCAAACCCAACATTCCTCTATCTTTCCTCTATTGATTTCCAGGGCTAAAATCTCAGGCAGTGGATGTTTTCTATTGTTGTGTAATAATTACTCCTTGCTTTAGAAGCTTAAGATAGCAATGCTTATTATTTCAGAATATCTGTAGTTCAGGAAGTCGTGCGGGTTGGGCTGGACCCTCTGCTTCAGGGTCTCTCAGCAGGCTGCAGTCAAGGTGTTACGTGGGGTAGCATTGAGCTCAGGCTTGGGCCATCTCAGGCTCGCACTGTTACAGTGGACAGTATGGGCCCCCCCAGGATAGAGGATAACTGGTCCTGGTTTCTTATCGGCTGTTGACTGGTGATCACCCTCAGCTCCCTGTCACTTGGATCTCTCCACAGAACAGCTCACAATGTGGCAGCTGTAGCAAGATCAACAGAACTGCGAGAGACTCCTGAAGAATTGTGTTCTAACAAATTATTAATTTCAAATAAACAAATGAGCCTCAGCAGTTTAGTAGAATTCGTGAAAGAGTATAGATATTTCATAAAATTGTTAAAAATGCTGAGGAAAAAATGGACAGAGAACAATGACTTACCACAGAACTGGATGACCGAGATAGATGCTACATCTACCACCGATCAGGAGAGAATTTACACCACAAGGACAAGTTCCAGAACAATCTACCTGAGTGCTGATCAGGACATGTGGCAATGGTTGGCCAAATTATCAAGTTGCTATGACGACTATAGGCTCTCAAAGCT
Source organism: Hystrix cristata (assembly GCA_004026905.1). NCBI lineage: Eukaryota > Metazoa > Chordata > Mammalia > Rodentia > Hystricidae > Hystrix > Hystrix cristata. The sequence goes on along the minus strand of PVJO010005748.1, from coordinate 69,464 downwards.
TTTATCTCCAGCTTAATGGTGTCACATCCTTTCTCTTACCCCATTTGAGAGATTAACAAAGACTAAATTATTTCAAGTACCTTAGCAATGAGAATATCTCAAAGCAATGACAAATAGCTTTTTTATTTACTTTTTATCTAAAATCCAAGAAAGTATGTCAGAAGACTTTAGAAACGGCTATCTGGAGGAACAATCTTTATTCTTACAACATTTTTCCAGAAAGCCAGCTCTTTCAAAGCTGCTGTTCATTGTGTTCTACTCCTTTCATTTGAAAACTCTCCCTCTTTTATGCGAGAAAAGATTCTTATCTCCTCAGTCCCTTTTTGTATTTGGCAAAACCAAGCACTTCAGAAGTGGGTGAAATCTAGCCCCAAAACAGAGAGTGAAAATGTTGATGTAATTTCCAAACTCTTAGGTAGACTTGTTCTAGATATTTCCTTTCTCCTCTGGGAGAGGAAAGGAGAGTAGAAACAATTAGTCCTGTTGCGTTTTTGTCGTGTGCTTTTAGGGTAACAAAAATAGCAGTAGTATTTATCAGCATTTGTTAAACAATAAATTTTGTTTGTTGGAATTATTAAATTTTCCTGTGATTAAAAACTATATGAGCAATTGACCCAATAAAAGTTCTGGGCTATTTCTGAAATAGTAATCTTGGGAGAATTTAGCAAGGAGAAGAAAACTATAGTTTCTGATAATAGAAGAAAAAAAAAAAGGATGTAGCACGGTTCCTAGGCAGTGTTCACCCTGCTTAATTTTGTAAGATTTTCCAGCCTCACCAATTTTCTTGTTTTCCCCTTAAACATACCAAAATAAGCACTCAAGAAAAGCTTTGTCTAGGGTTTCTCTCAAGAAGACTTCTGCCAAGTCTGACTTAACGCTTCACTCTTTTGTAGGTAAGGACCACCTCCTCACACCTCCCACATCCTTTTTTCACTAATTCTAATTCATCCATCCAGAATTTAAGTGGACTGTCAGTTTCTCCTTTTCAATTGGAGAAGCCTCTTCAATATTATAGCTAGAGAATTCTGAACTTAGCTATGGCTCTATTGTATTGTGGTTTAGATCTAGGATGTCTCCCCAGGAGCCTTATGTGTTTGGATTATGGGTATACTACACCTGACTTACTGTTAGAGGTAGAGCCTGGTTGAAAGAGACAGGTCCCTGGGGAAGCCACCTGGGAGGATGTATTTTCCTTCTCAGCTCCTCCCCATTCTCTCTTCATCCTTACGGCCGTGATGTGAGCAGCTTTCCTCTATGCCCTGCCTGTTCTCCATTTCCTCATTTCGGCCTGCTAACCATGGACTGAAACTTCTGAAACTGTGAACCAAGATAAACCTGTCCGCCTGTAAGTTGTCGGTGTCAGGCATCGTGTCTCAGCAATGAGAAGAGTAATGAAGACAGCCTTGATTTCTGAAATTTCATGTTTTGCCTTGAATGTTTAACCTGATTGATTTATGACTATTCCATATATGGATGTCAGGTGGATTTTGATTGATAGTTTCATTGTGTGTGTGTGTGTGCGTGTGTGTGTGTGTGTGTGTGTGTGTGTCTGGAAGTCCTTTTCTGGATTTCTTTACATAGTCATAAGGCATGGGTTAAGAATGGCTTTTATTAGAGGAAGAAAAAATTCAGAAGGCTAGAGTCTGAACAGAAATGTACTCCATCCCTTGATTTCTCCATCATTCGTTGGAGCAACTTGCCAGAGCTATACTTTCTGAAAAATACAACATGGACTGCAGTGCATGCTTGGGAGCCCTCCCACCATGGGTCTCTGTTCCTAAGAAAGGAGCCATATCAACGAGGAAATGAGAAAGTTACTTGGCACCAGGTAAGCTGTTTACAAGGGTGCTCTGGATTCCACAGTTGCCAAGCTCCTGGAGAACTTGCATTCCATGACATAGGACAAGGATACAGGTGAAGGAGACTCTTGCCCCATAAGGAACCAAGTTGCCTAAATTTGGCCTTATTGCTATAGCAGAAAAGACAGCCCAGGTCCTACCAGTTCATCGACCAGGAATCCCAGCAGAAACTAACAAGATCCCCTACAGGTAATTCTGCTTATTGTGCTATAATCTCCTTTGTCTTTCTCTACCATGTGGCCCACGTATCAGAAGACCAAATTAAGACAGATCTTTCATAATAGTCTAAACAGATCCAGCTTGACCTAAATCCACTTAGAAGACATTTGTTTGTTTGTTTTGAGCCAGGATAAGAAAATAGTTGTGTGACAGTCTTTCAAGCAAATCATAATTTGTGCATGTGATAAGTGATGAACACAATTCCCACAGAAACCTGCTTATCTTCAAAGCTGTGATTTTTTGGACAACTGCAAAGGCTAAAATATAGTTAAGGAGGGGCCCAAATTTCCAGCAGACAAACTGGAAATATTATTGAGCTTTGTATACTCTGGGCTTCCCTCCTTCTTTTAAGAAAAAGGGCTCAGCTCTGTGTTTGACATTCCTACACTAACGAACAGCTTTTAATGCCAGAGACCAGAGTGCATGTCAGCAGAGATAAGACAGAAAGATAGTGAAGAACTCGTGCTTTAAAAATACTGTCCTGAATAGGGACTAAGAAGTAGTTTCCATTCCTTCTGAGAGGACCGAAAGAAGAAAATTTTCAGTTTAGATCTTGGTGTAGTAGGGGTAGAAAACAAAACAAAAAGCCTGTTGTATAAAATATACAACATATAACTTAATATACAATTAAATATAATTTTCTTCCATATTCATGTCTTTCCCAGGCGCTTAGATACAGACTAAGATGTAAACCTGCCATCTACCCAAATCCATGCGAACTGATAGATTTGTACCGCCATTGCCACATATAAATCGAATGAAGCCAACCTAATTGTGAGAAATAAATATCACTAAAATGGCACACCAAAATTTGGTCCTTTTTCTATGGGTCCAACAGAATGAAAAAAAATAGTAAATTTTCTTAATTCAGAAATCTCATTTAAATCTTGAGATGATCTTTATATGTGTTTTTAAAAGTTATAATACTATTATCCTCAAAAATCTAAAGTTTTGTGCTAAATTGCTGGTTGTTGAGATATATATATATGTATAACTTGATAATTTATCCTTTGTGACTCATTCAAAGTTTTATAGATTTAGAAAAAGCTGTGTATCTATCCAGATTACCCCAGTGTGTAAATTACATCCTGGGAGTGAAATAAGTATACTGAGGAGAATATTAACTCCTTCTGGCCATGGGGGAACAATTGAGGAAATTACTGCTCTAGCATGGTATACAGCACTGTAGCAGCGAGAAAGAGTTGGAATATCTCCCCAACTTATAAAATTAACTCCCTGACAATGATTTATACAGACATCGTTGCTAATATGCATTTTTAAATGCTGTATTAGACAGTAAGCACTTGCTAGTTTTTTCTTTTAATTTAAATGAAGTTTAACCTTCTAGTGTCTAGTTCAAAATTGTAGTGGGTATAGCAAAACATTAATTCCTCCAGGTATTAATAGATATTCCATACACATAAAAAGTAAGAGACATCTCTTGGATAAATGAGTTTGGTAAATCCAATGTTTCATAAAGTTAAGCACATTTTTAATGAACAAACTTGAATTCTATTTTAATAGAGTACAATGAGTTGTGGTTTTCCCAATGATAAAATGTATTATGAAGCATTTCTCATCTACAGCTTACCAAGTTATTTCTTTTATTTAACTAAAATATTCATTAGTGTTTTATAAAATATTAGGTCCTAGGAAAACATCTTATAGCAACAGCCAGTTTTATCTATTATAAAATTTTTGTATTTATGAATCACTTTCCATTCACAAACCATTAAAATGGTCCTATAGTGAGGACAATGCTCATATTTTGCATTTCCATTCATAGATGAGGAGAACATATTTAATAAAACTAAACATATTTAATGACTTGACAAAACCCACACAAGAAAGTATGGAAAATAAAATGATGTATTCTTGATTCCTCTTATTCTGAAGAGAGTAGTAACATGTATTTTAAATACTCCCCTTGCATAGCTTTTATTATAACTATGCAAGATAAAAATATCTAAATTTTATTTATGTATCTTGGGATTCTATTTGAATTCCTGTAAAAAAGTTCTAGTATGTCCAGGAACATGTCTTTTAAGACTAAAAATCTGAAAAACTGTAAAACTAAAAGACACAACCTTGAACATGTTAGAACTTTTTAATAGGGGAATTAAAATAAATTCCAAGTAAACCAATGAGCTTTTTAATATTTTGGTCTCTACAATTAACAAACATTATATAAGGGAAGGGTTTAAACCACGAATACAAAAAGTTGAGAAATACACATGTACTTGAGGGAATATAATTACACTGAAAAGAATTCAAACAAAAAAGAACAGGTATAAGGATTTGAAGTGGACATCCATCGAGGCAGATTGGAGCTAGTTACACACAAGGATGTTCAGAGGCCACTCTTCAGGGTCTGCAGGTACTTGACAATGGGAAAGTGTGGAAACCCCAAGGCAAAAAACCAAATGGCAGTGGCATCCAGGCTGCAGCTCACAGTGACCACTGAACCAGTCAAGTGGATCTTGATCCTAGCACTGATTGTAGCTCGGGTCCAGCAGAGACACCCTCCTGGGAGAGTATCTGCCCCTCCCCCAGGGAAGAAGCCAAGCACTGCAGCAATGGCCAGGCTCCTGCATGTGGTGCTCAGTCAGGTGCTGCTTACTTAGATCTGGCAACAACACCATCCCATGAGTCTCTAACACCACCCCTTCCCAGAACAGCAGTGCACAAGGGCACTGGCAGGTCCGAGGTACAGCAGCTGGGAGACACATGATCCTGCCTGCAGCTCAGGTCTAGTGAAGGTGCCATACTAGGGGAGTGCCTAGGCTCCCTGGGGGAGGAGGTCAAGTGTGCAGTGGTGGAGGCAGGGCTGCTGCATTAAGTACACAGCCAAGCAAGAACCTCCTAACCCCCATGTGTCTGAGCTCTCTTTACACTTGGAGACAGAGACCAGAAAGAGACATACTCACAGGAGAAAGCTGGATAAATTAGGACACTAAGGAATGTGCACTCCAGAAAATCAGAGGGCAGTGATTGAGATAGGACTGATGAGCCCTAGGGACAGAAAAAAAGAAACAAAGTCACAATCATGAATAGGGACCTGGAATCAGGCAGATGTGATGAGTATAATCTGGGAGTAAAGGAGAGACATTAGAGTAGCACTGGAGTGGACACATCGCACTGCCATCCCAATCACTGCCACGTTCTGTACCCAAGAGGTACTCTACCACCAGCTCTGCCCTCCAAATGCCACAGAGACCAGAGCTCACATGGGATCCATCCCACTGCCACAACATCAGTTCACTTAGAAGCCTGTGTAGCTCTTTCCCTTTGGCCCCTAGACACCGGCGAGGTCCAAACAGAAAGACATACCAAGTTCCAGGTGCCACTGAATTTGCTGGCTGTATAGTGAACCTATGAGAGGTGTCCACCAAGAGTTTAAGGTGTGCAGGGTCCCAGAGACAAATGGCAGGGTCAATAAAAGTTGCACAATGCGTTCACCCAAAACAGTGGGAGGGAGCAGGTGTAAAGAGCTGCAGGGACGGCCATGTAGAGAAGGGGGCAGGGCTTAAAGGGTTAGCGGAGGACTGCATGAGTGAGCAGTCCCACTCTCCACCCTCCTTTTCCAAAACAGTTGATGGCATCTGATTATCAGACGGGAACAAATATCTGGCTGGTCAGACCCACAGAAGCACAGCTGAATAATGAGAGCGCTTTGCCTACAGAGACAACCAGAAGCTTAGTTGGTGGTCTGACAGGACTCCACTGTTGTGTGTTTGTGTATGTGTATTCTTTCTTTTCTTTTTCACCTTTCATTTGGTTTGTTTATAGGAGGTGTTTGTGAAATGAAGTAATAGAAAAAGTAGTTCTTTAGTTTTAAATCACAAAAACAATGGAAATGTGATAAAACATGGTTACAAGTTGCATTCAAAAACACTCAACTCCCCCAAAACAGATCACACAGGCACTGAAGTGGATGTTAGAGGAAGAGGTTACAATGCTTGAAAAGATCAAAGATGAACCAAATAAGCAAATCCATATGATGTTTGGTGAGTTTAAAGAATATTTAATCAAATAGACAAAGGACTTAATATAACTGTTCAGTGAGGTTAAAGAAGATAAAAGCAATCATCTGAGTAAACTAAAGATAATGCAAGACATGACTGATCATCGTGATAAGGAATTAGAAATGATGAAAAGAAACAAAGCAGAAATCTATGATATGAAAAATTCAATTGAAAATATAGATGTCAGATACAAGCAATGTGAAGAAAAACTCTCAAAACCAGAAAACAAGGTTAATGTAGTAGATCATGTACTCAGTTAGACCCTAAAAGCAATGAAACACCACAGAAATGGATCCAACAGCTGCTAGATGACAAAATAAAGCAATGAATTATTGGAGTAAAAGAAAAATTAGAGGATGGCTAAAAATATTCTGAATAAAAACATAGCAGAAATGTTTCTCGGTCTAGGGAAAGAATTCAATTTTCAGGTAAATGAGGCTTACAGAACCCTAAATAACCACAACTAGAAAAGAATGTCTCCATGATACATCATAGTAAAATTTCTAGTTCAACATAAAAAATACTAAAAGCTGTTAGAGATAAACAGCAAATAACCTTTCAATGCCAGACTCATAGAGTAATAACATATTTCTCAGCACAAATTTTAAAGGCCAGGTGAGCTTGGAGCGAAGTTTTTCAACCCCTAAAAGAAAGCAATTGTCAATCCAGACTTCTATATCCTGTAAAATTATCCTTCCAAATGGATGGAGAAATAAAAACATTCCATTGACAAAGAAATTATAAATAAATTCATGATCACTAAACCAGCTTTACAGAAAATACTTAGGGGACTCATAGAGACAGAGGCCAGTAGAACCAAAGTGCCAAATGAAAGTGTACATGTAACTGAGAGAGTAGTGAAACAAAAGGAAAAAATAAAGGAATCAATGCTGGGAAAATATTGCAATAACAAAATTTAGTAAATACCTTATACAAATTACTCTGAATGTTAATGGTCTTAACTTGTGGATCTAAAGACACAGACTGGAAAATTGGGTCAAAAAGCAAAACCCAACTACATGCTGTGTGCAAGAAAGAAATTACATTCAAAAAGAAGAAGTACGTAGACTGAAAAATGATAGGATGGAAACCAGTACTCCATTCAGATTGAGCCCAAAAGCAAACGGAAGTAGCTGTTCTACTTTTAGGAATGGTGGGTTTTAAGCCAAAACTGGTTAGGAGAGACAAAGGCCACTAAATTCTAGTAAAGAGAACAATTCTATAGAGATGGCAATTGTAAATATATGTGTACCAAATTTTGGCACACCCAACTTTAGAAAACAAAGACTACTGAACATGAAAGGACAGATAGACACCAATATAATATAGCAGGGGACTTCAGTTCTTCACTCTGAAATAGACAAGAACCAAATAATACCAATGAGGAAATACCAGAGTTAAACTACACAAGTGAACAAAGAGACTTAACAGACATTTATAGGGTGTTTCATTCAACAACAACAGAACACACATTTTTCTTAGCACCACACAGAACTTTTTCCAAAGTAGACTACATCTTAAGCCAGAAAGCTTGTTTGAGTAAATATGGAAAAAGCTGGAGTAGCCTCCTGCATACTAGAAGATCAGCGTGGAAAAAATCAACAGAAAAGAAACCATAGAAACTATGCAAACACATGGAGATTAAATAACACACTCTGGAATAATCAAGGTGTTAAGAGAAGAAATTCTAAGAAACCCACATCTCTCATCCTGTACTAAAATCAAATCAAAATGCATCAAAGACCTTCACTAAGAAACACAAACACTGAATCTGCTGGAAGATAAAATAGGTAAAACTCTTGAAAACATAGGCATAGGCAAGAACTTTCTGCACAGAACTCCAATTGTACAAGAAATACTAACAATCAACAAATGGGATTATATCAAGTTAAAAACTTATGCACAATAAAGGAAACAAATAAAGAAAACCAACAGAGTGAAGAGACATCAACACAATGGGAAAAAATCTTTGCCAGCCACTCCTGGGACTGAGGACTATTACCTAGAATGGCTAAAGAACACACAAAAAAATTAGACCCCCCAAATAAAATAAAGAACCCAATCAAAATGGGTAATTGAAATGAGTAAACAGTTATCAAAAGAAGAAATACAAATGGTCAGTTAGTTCATGCAAAAATATTCAACGTCTCTGGCCATTAGAGAAATGCAAGTCAAAACAACACTGAAATTCTGTCTTACTCCAGAAAGAATGAAAATCATGAAGAACTCAAAAAACAGCAAATTCTAGCAAGGTTGTAGGGAAAAGGAATCCTTCTACATTGCTGGGGAGGGGTATAAACTAACACAATCGTGGAAATCGGTATGGTGATTCCTCAAAATAGTAAAAGCAGAAGTTCCTTTTGACCTGGATACACCCCTTCTGCATATGTTTCTCAAAGAATTAGTTGTCAAATTATAGCAATGCATGCATGTTTATAGCAATGCAATTCATAATAGCTAAATCTTGGAAGCAACCTACATACCCATCAACAGGTGAAGGGATAAAGAAAATGGGTTATATGTAAACAGTGGAGTACTACTCAGCCGTAAAGACGAATTTGAGTCATTTGTATGATAATGGATGTATTTTGAGACCTCAATCCTAGGTGAAATAAACCATCCACAAAAGGTTAAATATTACATGTTTTTTTCTTATATGAAAAACTCGAAATATAAATAATTTAAAGAGAATAATTCCAGAGATGACTGGAAATAAGAAGGTAGACTCTGTGGAAATGGACAGGGATTCTGAGAAGGAGTGAGTAGGCAATCCAGGTAGCGAAGGGGAACTAAAGATGATTAAAATGTTACATGTATATTTACAGATTCTCCAAGATGACTGTAATTAGTTTGTATCACAAACATATGCTAACATACATATGGATGAATATATATAAACTGAAAACTAAGCTATTATTTTTTTTCAGCAAAAGTTCATTAATAATAAATATGCTTGCTAAATAAATGTTTATATAATGGTTTCCTTAACCACTACACCAGATATTAAAGCGATAAAAGGATTAGATACAGGTGGTCCTGGCTTCTAGCTTTTATTTCACAAAGGAGATGATGTGTATATGTAAATGATTTAAAAATATTAAGACTAGATCCCCAGCACCAAAAAAGAAAAATGATAAGATAAAAGTATTAAGACTGAAGTCATCATAAGAAAAGAAAAGTTCTGTTTGAGTCTGAAAGTGATGGAGCCCGAGTCTGGTCACTGAAACAGAGTGTAAATTGAGCTTAGCTGTGATATTGTCATTGGCCAGACATGAGAAAATGAAGAAATATAGCCACTCGTTTGATTCTCGGGGTGCTTGTCTGCTCTCCAGAATACATTTAAATCAAATGAAACTAACATATCAACTGAGCTTCTGTTACAAATCTCCAAATGAAAGTGACACATCATATCTTTGTGCTAGAAAAGTGGGCAATTCTGTGCAGGTGTGGTCAGACATCAGTGAAGAATTCACACTGAGCCTTAAAAGACAGTTTGTGGTGATTGATGAATAGTTGGAACAACATATCAGATTAATGGAATTAGCTTTTATTCACATAAGAAATATTTTTGAGTGCCTGTATTTTGACGCTCTTCAGTTTATTCATAAAAATGCTGAAATAAATAAAACACACTGCATGACCACAAAAATTTATTGAATATCAAAAAAGACAGTTTCACACATAGAGGAAAGTTGAGAATGACACATGTATTTAAGGAAGCATAAAAAATTAAACTGGAAAGGATGCAAACGAAAGAATACAGTTGTAAATGGTGGAATAGTCAACGTCAAACTCCATTTGACGTTGTGTCAGCATCAAACTCCATGCTAAAAAGTTTAGAATATAAGCTCTGAGAAGGCGCTGAAACTTTCTGAATAAAAAATACTTGCTAAATCCAATGAAAACCTCCCTTTTCCATATATATGTGGCTCAATTGGTATATGTGGCTCAGAGACAAATGAAACATTCCCTGTTTTAAAAGAGCTACCCTAAAGTAGGGAGTTCACTATGTATACGTATACAGATAAGCATCCAAAAAGTCCAAAGAAGTAGAATACAGGTGAGAGCAGACCTCATGTGAGGTCAGGAAAAATTACACGGGGAAAGTAGAGCTTGAGAAAACCACCAGATTTCAAGTTAGGGAAAAAAAGCATGCCAATCAGAATTTACTGCAGAAAAGCATGAAGAAGGGACTAGCAGGAGAAAAGCCACAAAGGGAAATAAGGTCATTCTAAAGAAGTTTGAATTTTAAAGTAACTTCAGACTTCATTGAAAAGCAGTGCCAGCTATTTGAAATTTTGCGAAGGGAGAAGAGATGCTGGAAATAGGCTTAGGAAAATGAAATAATCGACTGAGTGTTTGTGTATTTGTTCAGAATTCAGGTTGAAACCTCAGTCCCCAGCATGCTATTTGGAGTGGAGCCTTTGGGAGCTCATTAGGTCACAGGGGTGGAGCTTTCCTGAATGGGATGAGTGCTCATTTAAGAAGGGGACAGAAAGCTCTTTTCCCTCCATATGAGGACACAGAAGTCAGCAATGTGCAACCCAAAAGAGAGCCGTCCTAGGAACTGGACCTGCCTGCATCCTGACTCCAGAGTTGTGAGAAATTGTTCATAAGGCGTTCAGTCTAAACTGACCAACAGCCATCCCCTGAAAGAGTTGCTACAAAGAAAAATGAAAAAAGCTTGCAATGATTCTTGGCATGTTTGAGGTATACATATTTTTATTTTTAAACACTTTAATTTTTACTGAAATATTTTTAAATCTTTAAATAAATAATTTTGCACATTTGTTTTCCTTCGTTTTTCTTCATACAAATTTTTTTTTTACCTATACAAACCTTAAGTTTTATTTGTATGTAGGAAAAATTTCATTTGATTATAAATATATGGTATCTATATAAACTGTACACCTTGTTTATAGTTATCTATGTTTTAGTGTGTTTCAATTTCTGACTTGGTTAAGAAAGGCTCTTTCCCATAGATTGTATAAAAAGAGTCCTATTTCTCCCCTAAAAAAGTCTTTGTTATTATTTTATATTATACATTTATCTTTAAAATATTTCTAAATGGACATGTAGCTGTGCTGGTATCTTCACATATCCCATTTCTTGTCTTTGACACAGTGAAATAGTATTGTCATATAGCATGCATGTGTAGGAGCCAGTGTTAAACTGTGTACTCTATTCATATGATCTAGGATTTATTCTTATGCTAGTAATATATTGGTTTCATTATAGGATTCCGAGTCTTTCAACTCTCTAGTAATGAAGTCCTTTTTATTGTTCTTTCTTCTCCTATTTCCACTCATTACATTTTCAACATTTATCATTTTATATGAAATTTAAAATAATTTGTCTAATTTAATAAGGAATCACTTTAGGGAACGCAAACTGGCATTGCATTAAATTATAAACTAATTTTGCCAGAAATACCATAATGTAAGATTAAACCTTCCGCTGTGAGAACATGTATCTTTCTGGTTCTTTTAGAACATGTTTATATATTTAATATTATTGTATAATTTTCTCATATAAATCCTGTGAACAGTTGTTAGTGAAATGAATTTTCTTTTTTTCTTTTCATTTCCAAATCTCTTTCCAAGCGCTCATTGTCAGAATGGATAAAATGTGTTGATGTTTGTGTATCACGGATTGTGCTATTGTGTTAATTGACCTGGGCTTGCTCGGTGGCTTTTCGGCAGAGCTCAGTTGCTTTTCACTGTAGTTACTGCAGTTGTCTCCCAGGCTGTTTCATGGACTGCCCTTATCAATTGGAGATTTTGGGGTTTTTCCCTTTGTTTCTAACTGGATGCGTTCTATACATGCAAGCACATCATCAGCAAAAGTCTTTTCTTTTACAATACTTATTCAAATTTCTAATTTCTTCTCCTGCTAAATTCATTGGTACCTCCAAGATACTTTAAATATTAATGGAGTTAGAGGCCACTATTTTCTGCACCCTGATTTTAATGATGTTCCTTTCATGTTTCATAAGTTAACATATCATCTTCAGTTGATACAGTACATTTTATCATATTTAAGCAATTTCGCCTATTGCTGTTCTTCTGAGATATTTTATAAAAATGTTATTTATATAAATTGTTTTTCAGTATGTATACTATCATATAATTTTAATTTTGAGGTTGTAAGAATATCTTGTCATATTTCCTAATATTGAACTACCCTTGCTTTACTGAACTCAACCTGCTAGCTCATAATACCATTGCTATGAGCAGAATGATGTCCTCCAAGGTCTACTAAAGATAAAACATCTGTGACTTCATTTGTAAATAGGGTCTTTATGGATATACCAGTTAAGCTGAGGTCATCAGGGTGGGCTTTAATCCAGGATGACTGAAGTAATTATAAAAAGATCATGAGAGAGTACAGACACATAAAACAAGGGAAACAGAGGTTGGAGTTACGCATCTACCACCAAGGAACACCACCTTGAGGCACCAGAAGCCAAAAGAGAAAAACGGAACAGATTCTCCTGGAGACTTCAGAAAAAGCATGTCTTTGATGATACCGATTTCAGGCTTCTAGGTCCCAACTCTCAGAGAAAAAATTTCTGTTGCACAAACCTGGGCAATTTGTGGTACTTTCTTAAGGCAGCCCTCAGAAACCAATACCACCATCATTTGCTACTTCGTTGGAGCCTAATTACTACTAGTCATGTAATGGCTATGATAGAAAGTATAGTTATCGTAAATAAATCTGCCTATATTCAGTTTAATTGTTATATATGATAAGGGTTTTCTGCTGTTTTATCATTCATTGGCGAGATTGCCATCTCTTTGTATGGTCTGAGAAAGTGTGTTAGTTTAGAAGAAGATTACTGGAATCACTTTTATATTTAAAGGTTTAAAAAAAAAACAGAGAATCATTATATTATTTTACGCTTTCAAATTTATTTCCAGAGTATCTGTATGGCTACTCACTTCTATTTCCCTAGTTCTGCTTCCTTTCTTACTTTTAGCTTGCCTAATCTTTCTCATTCTCTGTTTTAGCTGCTTTTTCTTAGTGTGGGGAACGTGTTATTAGACGATTGAACTCACACCAATGGGGAGAAATGGACTTTAGTGTCCCATCTGGTCACTGACATTGAAGCTCAAAGAAGGCATCACAATGAATTGCAGGGTGCCCTGACACTAGAGCTTCAATTGCCAGCAACTAATTATAGCACATTATTGTTTAGATATTACTGTATAAAACCCAAATTGAAACTTAGAAACTTAAGGCAACAGCCCTTAATATATTTTATAATTCTGCGAGCTGGCAATTTAGGCTAGTCTCAGCTGGGTCCACATGTGTAACCACAGTCACCTAGGCCTCTGTGCTTCTGGGACGGGCCTGGAAATTTGGCTATGCTAAGAAGAGTGACTGAGCCATTTGCCTTTCACCATCAATCCCAACAGCTTGGACTCGTACCCAGGGTGGCCCAGGGCACTTGGGAGAGCCCCAACACACATGGCTTTTTGAGCTCCCTTTCCTGTCACATCTGCTGATGTTTCGTTTGCCAAAGTGAGTCATTAAAGACAGCTCATACAGTTCAGGTGAGCACTACCAAAGAGCACAGAGGCGGATGGGCAAAGCTTGTGGCCAGTTTTGCAGTCGAGCACATGGGATGCCTTTTAAAGAACACAGTGTGACTCGGAAGGCCTGCAAGCTGTGACCCCAGGTCAGGAATGGTTACGACATACAGCTGGACTTTCAAGGCCGGGATGGAGAGTGTGCCCCTAAAGAACTGCGATTTGAGCGGTGGAGGAGGAGAGAATGACTGTATCCTAATACAGGAGGGCAGAAATAGTAGGTGAACAACTTCACCCTGCGTTGACAATAAAACACAGAATAATGAGGAGTTCTCTAACCTCTGGGAAAATGAGAAGAGTGGAAACTATCTTCTTTTTTTAATTAACTTAGTTATTGCCTGAGTTGTTTTAAAGGGCAGGAAAATTGGAAGGGTGGAAAGCACCCTCATTTTTTTTAATTAACTCACCTTTACTCTGCATTAGTTAAGAGGGTAAGTGCTTTTGTGGCAATCTCAGCATGTTTTGGGAGGGCTGCACACTACGGTCGTGTTGAAAATTTGACATGTGAGGCCATAAGTTATGCCACTGCGAGGCTGGCATGGCTCACAGGATGGCATGCGATAAGATCTTTTAGAAATGCAGAACATGCCCTGCAGGTGTGACCAGATGTGGCGATCATGTGCTAGAATTTTCCTCAAGTCTATTTCTCTAACTATGCAGCTCGCTTCTCTTATAACTTCCCGAATAGCCTTAAAAATTATCTTGATGTATATAACCTGAAAATTAGATTTTAGTTTTCTGGCCAAACAGAGACCAGAAAGAGTTTTACATGGTCAATTTCTTTAGGGAATACTGCTTGAAGTAAGTATTGTTCTACAATAAAAGACACGAATTGCATAAGCTTTAAGGAATTTTATTTGTATGAATGCGATCGGTCCTCTGTGTCCGTGGGTAAACATGCATAGATTTCACTAATTCTAGATCAAAAATATTTGGGGAGACAGTAGCATCTGTACTGAACTGTATGATTTTTTCTTGTCATTATGTCCTGTCTTAGTCCTTTCTCCTTGCTGAGACAAAATACCTGACACCCACAACTTGATGGAGGAGAGGTTTCGGTCCATGGCCAGTTGGCAGCACTGCAGAAACAGGATGGTGGAAAGTCTGGCAGAGGGAGGCTGCTCATATCTTGACAGCTAGGAAGCAGAGAGCGAGGGTAGGAGCCAGGTGAGGAAATGTACCCTGCCAGGTCATGCCCCAACTGACTCCTTTTCTTCCTTTTCTTCAGGATCCATGACTGAATGCGCTGGTCCACCTTTTTTTTCCTCTTCTAATAGTACATTCAGCTATGGAGTCATCAGTGGCTTAATCTGCTCACTTTCCGAAAGCCCCACCAATAGACACATGAGACTTTGGGGAGACATTGAGACCCAAAGCATAAGATTTACATTTTATTGTATTAGGTATTACAATTAATCTTGAAATGATTTAAATCATATGGGAATAGGCTACATACAAATGCTATATCACTTCTTCATATAAGGAAGTCAAATATTACAGGTTGGGTTATCTACAAGGGATTTTGAAACCAAACCCTATGGGCATTGAGAGATAACTGTATTTTGATACAAATTGAACTCTACCTTCTTCTGGTAAATCTTCCATCTTTACTCTGATCATATGCTTCTGGTGCAGTTTGCCAAGTACAGTAGTTTATGCTAGTGGCTGCAGAGATGGGATCCAAGAAGCACCCAGCTTGTTACTCAATCTCTTTGGCTATGAAAAATTATTCAAGGAGAGATACATTCCACAGAGACAGAGAGAGAGTTGCCATTCTTGCCTTTTTCAGCTGTAAGAATGACCCATAAGTTTGAAGATATGTCTGTCTAAGGTGCTAAAGAAGTCAGTACGTGACCCTGTTCCCAGATGGACAGAAGCAGAGATACAGAAAAAGCCTGTATGTTGTGTGACTCATTGAATCCAGGGTCTTCTACACCCAGATCTTTCCATCTTTACTGCTGTCTGGCTTCTGGTTAGACCTGACAGTATAGTCTCTCAATTTGTTTAACTAGTTCAACTTGCATTTCTTACATAGGTGACTGAATTACCCTGAATAGCACGGTGGATATGCCATCGTGCTTTACCTGTGGGGGGAAAAAAGGAAAATTATGTATTTTTTCCATTCTGAAAAAAATCTATTGTTGAATATATTTCTCTTAATTTTCCCCCTTTCTAAAGTGAGGGAAAGCTTCTATGCTTTATATTTCAGGATGTGCAGAAAAGTTGTGATTTAGATTCTTGGTACCTGCTAAAAATCTGCAGCAGATGAGGCTTGCTATGGAGCCCTTAGTGTCATAGATGCTTGTTTACTGTTAGTTTATTTGCCCTTGCATAAGACTAAGGAAAATGCAGTTTTATCTCAGTAGGAGTCTACCCTCTATAGGAAAAGGTTTTAGTTCACAGGAATTTGTCTCTGGGGGATTTTTTCCCATCCCAATATATTAAAAAATTAAGACATGTTGTAAGTGTGCCAAAAGCTCAGATTATAACTACTAAACTTTCAAAGAGGCAGGTGGGAAATTTCAACAAATACCATGAACCTGCTCATTTTATTTTGCATATTGTTTGCGAACTCTGTGTTTGTTAAGTAGAGGGCATATTTTTTATTGGGGAATTCAGTTCTTCCCAATTTTTTAATTTTCTTACATGGTATTATTAGTTGTATCACCATACATTATAATGTGGCCTGTAAGATAAGCGGCTGTTTGTTTTACTTCTGTATTAGTTGGACAAATACAATTGGTTTTCTATGTTGTATATGTACAGCATATTTTATTCTGTTAAAAAATGAGAGCATTGTCTTTAAAGCTGAAATGAATACTACATTTTGTATTTACTGTTGGCATTTTGTTTGAACAACTCTGGGTTACTCAACTCTGTAACAAAAAATAACTAGAAAATCATTGCACTAATGTTAGATGCATAATATAGTACTGCAATTAGGATACTAAAATCAGGAATAATAAACAATGCCCACCTATCTTTGGACTGCTAGGATTGGCTCTTGTGCAGGTTTTGGGTGAAGATTTCATGAGCCTTTTGTCATTGTCTTATAGAAATTTCTGAGTATGGGTTATTTATTTGCAAATTTCATGAATTTTTGATATTAGCTTTACTGTGGTTTATTATATACCTGACTGAATTGGGGACGTTGAAAGAATTAAGATAATAGATATCTCTACTTACTCAGTAGCCCCTGAAAAATTGCACTTAGGTTAAAATATTAGGAAAAACTCGAGTACTAACATTATCTATTAGACAAGGTGTATTTTGAAGAATAAATCTTTTTCTGGAATTTGTGTGCCTCCTTAAGGAACAAGCACTTTACTCAGGGCCTTTATTCCCTGGAGGGAAAAAGACTTTTAAACCATTTCTTAAAAATGGGACCAAGATTCCCAGAAGGATCAATGAACATAGATTTGCGGGCAGTGTAGAAGGACGCTGCCTGAATCATTGTGACACTAGTGTGCAGTTTGCCAATGGGCTCTTGGCTGGGCTTACAGAGATTGCTATATATTATTAAGGAGAAGAGAAAGAGTTAGCACTGTCACTGCCTCTGGCAAAGAATTGAGCAATGGCACAAAGAAAAAGAGAAATAGATTCACAAATTTGGGCTCAGAAAGAGCCACCAAAAAGACCCAGAAGCCATAGAGGAAAGAAGTTCTCAGAAAAAGAATTGTAGATGAAATCTCTGAGGCCAATATTTGCCTAGATTTCCTCTTTTGGTATTAGTCTCTAAGAGCAAATTTGCTTGCAGTGCAGGGAGATTTATGCCTCTGAATTCCAGGGTGTTTCAGTAAGGGAGCAGAAGAGCGTCTTAAGTTTCTTAGGATGTTCCTGTGCTCTCAGATACCCTTTGCTTACTGGAGAAAATGTTAGCACTTTTGTGAGCCCTGTGCTTGCTCAACAGTTTGAGGATGTCATAGCCAATGTCTGCTGTTCACTTGGCCTTGCCTTGTGGCCATGGTGTGGCTGCTTCAGCTTCCGGCATCACTTCTGCATTCAAAGTTGGAAGAAAGAGGACAGGTCTTCTAGGTGGGTACACTTAGAATACTGGGGTAAGCAAGTACTATGGTTTGGATGTATATCCTCCCGAGGTCCATAAATTAAAGGTTTGGTCTCCATGCTGGTGGTGGTCAGGAAGTAGGAGAACTTTTAGAATTGGGAGGTCTAGTGGGAGCTCCCTGGGTTACTGGGGTTGTGCCTTTGAAGAGGATTGTAGGATCCAGATCTTTCCCTCTTCGTGTCCCGCTCTCTGTATACTGGCCCATGATGTGAGCAGCTTTGCGCAGCCATGCAGTCCTCCCAAGACAGCCACCCTTGACAGAGGCCCAAAGCAATGGAAACCCTCAGTCTTAGACCAGAAGACCCAGAACTGTGAACAAAACAAGCCACTTCACTGTAAAGCTAATTGCCTCCAGTATTTTGTTATAGTGACAGAAAGCTGACTAATAGATTGGTAAAGTTTTAAATCTATTTTTTAAGAAAACAAGTTCCCAGGATCTATACTCTCCAGTAGATATCTGCATATGTTTCATTGACCAAAATTAGGTTATTTTGCCCGACCTTGCTACAAAGAATGCTAGAAAAGTGTAGAACCTGAATGTCATAATAGCTTTAGCCCAATCGGATTTTTTTTAAATCAATGTAGAATATAATATAGTTGGTCATCAATAGCTACAGGTTCCACATTCATAGTTTCAACCGGTGGCAGAACTGAAATATTTGGGGGAAAATTACAGAAATTTCTTCCCCCAAAAAACTTCAATTTGCTGCATACCAAGTCCTCAACTCAATCTACTCAAATGAAGCAGTATATAGATAATAGGTTAGGTATTGTAAATAACCTAGAGATGATTTAAAGTGTAAGGGAAGACATGCGTAGGTTACAAGCAAATGTGATGCCTTTTCATAGAGATGACCTGAGCAATCACAGATCTGGGTATTTGCAAATAGTATTGGAACCAATCTCCTGTGGACACCACAAGACAACTGCATGTCTGTTGTATAGCATATAATATGTACTTATACATATATATCCATATTCAAAGAAAGGTAGAACACTTTCATCTTGAGTTAAGGTGACTACTTTAAATAAATTGGCATCTACATAATAACTAATTTATGTATATTTTCTTTCTGATACTTAACTGAGACTCTCTTTGTGAAACAAGTAGAGCCCCAGAATAGGGGCAGGCAAATATTTCTTTCAGGCTATACAGTGAATATTTTTGGCTTTTTAGCTGCACAGTTTCTGTCATACGTACTAAATCCTGCTGTAGATGAGACTAACAATAGACAATGTATAACTTTATGCAGCTGTATTTTAAAAAGCTAACTTTATTTATTTACTGATGTTTATGTGTCACTAAATATTATCCTTTGGATTTTTTTCAATCCTTTAAAAATGGAAAAATTATTCTTAGCTCTCAAGCTTCACAATGATATGCTGGATAGTTTGATGACCTTTGCCCTGAGGCACACTCAGTAATTCTGGAAACCAGAATGGGAATGGAAAAGAGGGGAACATGTTTATTTTTTAACTATCTGTTATATAATAGCCAAAATTAAATGTTTGGCCTGCATTACCAAGAACTGTGGCAGTGGCTCTGCAGGCTTCCAGAATTTACTATAGTGGCATGAGAATTATTTTTAGCTGAAGGTATTTGAGAATTAACAGACACAAGAAGAGCTTTTATTCTGAATTCTCCACATCTTCATAAAAACAGAGACTTCTAAAATCTCCAGCTGTCATTAATCCCCTCCTGGAAGTTGTACAAGCAGGAAAGATTGACTCCCATCATCAGAGATGAGAAACCAAAGTCAGCACCAGGATAAGAAATCACCCAGATGTTGTCACTTAATTATCATGTCCCTATCTATTTCCTTAAGGGCCCATTTATCTTTTCTAAAAGCTATTTGTTTTGCCTTAGTGCCCTTTCTCTCCCTTGCCTTTCCCCCAATAACATGGTATATCAGTCTCAAACTGTAACTGCTTTGACTTGTATTTTCTGTGAGCTTTGTGTCCATGCCAAGTAAACTTGGTCTTTTTTTTTTTTTTCTTACTCATCTGCCTTTTGTCAGTTTAGTTTGAAGGCCCCCAAATACTGAACTTCGGAGAGTCGATGGAGAGATTTTCTTCCCCACTCACCCACTGCAGTAGCAACTGGCTCCTCTGATCAGTGATGGCAAGAGGGAGGACATCTAGAAAGCTGTGATTATTCAGGAATTTATAAATTTCTTGCACAAGACTCTCTCACCATCATAAGACACAAGTTAACTCCTATCTTGCCATTACTCGATGTGACCAATAAAATTTCCAAGATCTGGCAGCAAAAGTTCTTCTGCTTTCTAGTAGTGTGACATTCCACATTAACAATCATTCTAATAACCCTCTAATTTGATCTTTGCAAACTCATTTCTCTAGCTCTCGTCTCTACACTGTAGCCAAGTGACCTTCTATAAAGGAAGTTGCTCTGTGTCATCCAGCAGGGCTCACTGACTGGTGCACCTAGAAGTCAATACCACTGGAGCCCCTGTGGATTAACCTGTCTTTTGCAAATTGCTCTTTGCAAGCTTGCTTTTTGTTTTCTTTGCCCGTGCCCAGCATTTTAAATCCAAAGAAAAGCCACACCTAAATGATTAAGATATTAATTGCTGGAGTTAGCTATTCAGGAAAAGAAAAAGAACAAGAGAAACACCAGTCATAAGATTTCATAATCAAAATCTTTCTTTAGACTTACAATACCCAAACATCTGATGAACTTCAAACGACACTAGACTGTGTGCAAAGAAATGAGTTACTGCAAGATTAACGATTATTCTAGCCCCTACCCATCTGTGACTAAATATACACTTCCTTAAATATCCTATGTAGGCTCTTTACTTGTGGTTGTCAGCAATCTTCAGGATAATAATCCAGCCATTTTCCAGTCTGCTAGCTCTTCCCAGTAGAGATCTTTACCACCAAACCTTCCCACTCCTTAACTCAATGAGCAGACTGAAGCTTTACACAGAACATCATGGACTGAGTTTTTGCAGAAAGATAAAACTTTATTGTGTGGTCAGCTAGCAAGGAAGCCAGTATCTATAAGCTCAAATCTGCCTGTCTGACTGATTGGTTAGCAGAAGAATTTACAGGAAAGGAAAAGGGAGAAGCAGCTTGTCAATTGGGTGAAAGAAGGGGGTGCATGGTTCTTTTCACAGAGAGTTGTGTTCTAGGAGAGGAGGTGGGATTTTGAGTTTTGATAATGCTGACCAGATGACCTGGCTCCTTCCGTTTATGTCTATTCTTGGAAATCCAGTTCCAGACTATAGGAATCATTAGTGGAAAGTCTAGAGGCTTTTCATGGACAATAACTCAAGAACTTCCTTAGTTAAAGAATTTATGTCCAGGTGTGTCCAGGCCTTAACCAATTTCACTATTAATGATTTAAGTGCCTTTCCATTGTTTGAAAGTCTGCAATGCTAATATGATTTAAAGCCTCTTTTAGATAGGCCCAGGTTTAGTAATACCATTACAAGCCATAAGGTGATAAATAATATCTGATCTTCTCTGTTATATCTGCTTTCGCTTTAGCTATTCTCTGTCTCAAGTTAAAACTCCTTCCCTGCTTTCCTATCCTGATAGCTTTTGCCTGTGAATTTATGTAGTTGCTTCAGTTTTTATTTCACATTTCCAGATATGCATTATATAATTTGCACATAGAGATAATTTAGCTTTTCATTTCAATTCTTACCACCCTAATTATTTTCTTTATTGCAGTACATAGTTTAATGCCACTTTTGTGGACTGATATGGTCAACTTGAGCAGGAATGCCCAGCTGGACTGAGTTGTAGTTCTGGGCTTAGAAGATCCACCTGAGGATTGTTGCCAATATCATAAAGCAGAAATGGGAGCTGAAGATGGCAGCCAGCTGTTTCCCAGGAGAATCTCTGTTGTGGCTGGTTTCCCTGAAGTGAACTTGGCTGTTCTCATCACAGAAGGAGCTCGGGTCCTTGTTGTCGTCAAGTATGGCTGCTTTGCAATTAAGGTGAGCTCTGGTCTTTATCTCTGCGGCGAGCATCATATCCTGGTTCCAAGTATATATTTCTTCAGCCTTTTAGTGCAGACACAGATGTACATGGGACATTGCCGTGGGCTCCCAGCCCTTGATTGGATCTTTCAGGTCTCCAGCACATAGGTAGATGGTCTGCACTCTTCCTGTATTTGGCTTGTGTGCGTGAATGTTGTAACTTGGACTTGTCCTGTATTAAATCTGCTCTCTTGCAAAACATTGACTCTAGAAAAGTAAGTACTATAGCCTCCAATTTTTTTTAATTTTTTTATTGATACATGTTTGTAGTATGTAATGATCACATGTCTCATGGGGAGTTGGTACATGTACATAACACATCTGTTTTCATCCCCTTCACCCTTCTTCACTCTTGCTCCATCTTTTGGTCTCCCCCTATTTGCAAAAAATCTATCTCCATATTTCCTATTATCTATCCTTCATTTTGCTCTTTATATATATTTTGGATTTCTCATATTACGGAAACCATGTCATCTTTAATCTTGTGTGTCTAATTTATTTCACTTAACATTATGGTCTCAAGGCGCATCTATTTTCCTACCATGACTCAAATTTATTCTTTATGACAGAGTTGTAGTTCACCGTATATAAAAGCCATGTTTTCTTTATCCATTCATCTGTTGATGAATATAGAGGCAGCTTCAGTGTTTTAACTATTATGAATTGTGCTGCTGTAAACATGAGTATACATGTACTATTGTAATATGAGGTTTTTAATTCTCTTGGAAAGATATATAGAAGGGGAATATCTGGGTTAAATAGAATTTCTAGTTTTAGGGTTTTTTTTTTGTTTTGTTTTCTTTTAGTTTTTTTAACCAAGAACATGTATTGATACATTGTATACATAATGTTCACATTCATCAGGTTATTTTGTACCTGTACATAATGTATCTTGGTTTTTCCCTCCTTTTCCCCACCCCTCCCTTTTGCTCCCCACTTCCCTATTTACAGCAGGTTTATTTATATTTTCCCATTTTTCTCTTTCCTCTTTCTTTCCTTTTTCCTTTCTTTCTTTTCCCCCTACCCCCTTTCTATTTCTCCTCTCTTTTCAATATTATCTTCATTTTATATAATATCTATTACACCTCTCTGACCTTATTTAGCCTTATGGTTACTCATATCAGAGAAACAACTCGATGTGTACTCATGAGTGTCTGATTTATTTCACTTAAGAGTATGTTCTCAAGGAACATCCATTTACCTACAAATGACTCTGGTTTGTCCTTTTTTATGGCAGAGTAGTACTCCATTGTGAAGAAAAACCACATCTTCTTTAGCCATTTGTTAGTTGTTGGACATTTAGGTTGTTTCCAAGACTTAGCTATTACAAATTGTGTTGCTATAAACATGGCTGTGCATATATCCCTGTGGTATGATGATTTTAATTCTTCTGGGAAGATACCCAGTAGAGGACTAGCTGGATCAAAAGGAATTTCTCAGATGAAGAAATAAAAATGGCAAATAAATACATGAAAAAGTGTTGAACATCAATAGTCATTCGAGAGATGCAAATCAAAATAACATTAAGATTCCATCTCACTCCAGAAAGAACAGCGATTAGGAAAAGATCAACCAATAACAAATGCTAGCGGGCTGCAGGGAAAAAGGAACCCTGTTCCACTGTTGGTGGGAATGTAGATTGGTCCAGCCACTGTGGAAATTAGTATGGAGATGCCTCAAAAAACTACAACTGGAGGTTCCATTTGATCTAGTTTTAGTTTTTTGAGGAATCTCAATACTGATTTCCATAGTGGTGGTTCTAGTTTACATTCCCACTAACCATATAGAAGCATTTCCTTTTTCCCCACAGCCTGGCCTGGATTTATTTTTTTTTTCTTTTGATAACACAAATGTCTCCGAGTTTCCCCATTAATCACTATGTACATCTAAGATGTACCATTGAAATAAAATAAAATTTAAAAGAAAGAAGATGCTTGCTTCAGTCTGCTATCTACTTTTTCAGAGAACTCTGACTAATCTGCATTCCTTTTTTTTTTAATAAATGGGAATATTCCTAGGTCATAACGTGACAGAGACTAAAATTAAATATTGAGATTTGAGGAATTAGAGTCACTTAGCAAATGCACCTTTTGCATCTACGGATTCCTTTAAGATAATCACTAATGATATATTTTTAAAATGTCAGTGTGTCCTAGTCACTCATGTTTTTATCTTATTTAAGATAAAATGGTGCTTAGAAACATCAGCTCCATGTATCTGTACAAATCATTCTGCTCCCTTTCCTGATGCTCCCCAGGAACACGCTTCCTTTGCCCCATGACTTTTACTTTAAAAATTAAACTCTTATTTACAGGAATTGACTCATTATATTTTTGTTCCCCAGATACAAAGTACAAATTTATTGTTTAAACAGAGCTCTTTTTCACTTGTGCCTGAAGACAATGTTATAACCACTGTCTAGAGACTCAGCTTATAACAATGAACAATATTCATTAAGTGTTCAATTTCAAATCGGTTACAACATAATAAAATCAGTGAAGTGATTTTGAAGAAATAAGGAGTTGCTATGACTGCTGTTTGCAAAGTTAGATGATATGAACCACAAATTGATACATTTTTTTTATTCTCTACTTCTTGGCTCTATTGTCTGTGCAAACACAAAGTTTGGACAAACATAAAAATACGTATAGAAGGAGACAGATTTAGACATGCCTCCTGCCTTCCAGGAATGACTTGTATCGCTGACTAAGTGGGGATATCCCAGAGGCTCTACGCTTGCATCAAAATAAATTTCTCACTGAAAAGGGGGAGAGCAGAGACAAAGTAATTATAAAAGGGTATAAAACCCCTGCTCTTCGCAGAAGCCAACAGATAAAGAAAGTATAACTAGGCCATCTGCTACTGGTACAGACTATGAATTCGTATTGATTTTTATATAACATACGGAGAAGAAGGGACCTGGTTAACTTCATGAAAAATAAATTCTAGTTGTTTGCAATGACGTTTAGGTAGGCTTTCTAGGGAATTTTTACTTCTAATATAATAAAAGTTTTCAATAGTACAGTGTTTATATAAAAACATATTTTAAGATGCTACAGTAACCTTCTCTAAGATACGAGATATTTTTTAAGAAATGAAAATCATGCTTCTTCGTATTTATGAGGTACCAGCTCTTTGCCTCTTTTGATCATGAGAGTATTTGGTTCCAAGCTAGAAAACCAGGCTAACAGGCACATCCTATGCCCGGTCACCACCCAGAAAGGACCCCCGGCTGCTTCACCCTCTTCTTCCCACTGTACCTATTCTTCCACTTAAATTAGACCTGCAATTTCTTGGCTGTTCTTTCCTTTACATCCTATAATTTCCCTTTTATCTTCATTTCTTTAAAATACCTTTGGTCCATCACTTCAACTACACATTTCCCAATGTCCCAATTTCCCATGTTTTCTGCTCCTTTTTGGAAATCTGGCCCAAACAAACACTCCAACCACAGATCAATTTGATGCATGTTCCATGCAACTCCACATGGTTTCTCAATGTTGAAATGTTGCACAGATCATAAGTTTGGTACCATCAAAGCCAACAGCTCCAATTTTAGTTAGGGTAAGATCACTGCTTATCACTCCTCTATACTTTACGATATTCCCAATATTCTCTCCAAAAATAGCTACTTCAAAATCTCTCTCTGCTTCTTAGGTACTGTATTCCTGCCCGCACGGCCTGAGTCCTGGTGGGTAATCTCATTTCCTCCCGCCCTTGGTTATTAAATTATTCACATCGATGCAGCATCTCCTTTCCGTGCAGAGTGGAAGAAACACTAATTCCTGCGTCTATGCCTGCCGACTTACAGAATTCGTACATTCAGTTATACTCCTTCCTACATCTTCAAAAGGTTTCTATTGCTTCTTTCCCTAATATCCTCAGGCATGTCTCATTTTAAAAAACATTTGGGTGACTTGATGTACACTTTTGAGTATGTCTAATTCTTTCTTTTCTGTCTTCAGTGAAACTGTACCCTTCCCTGAGTGACGCTAGGCCCTTTAACAAAACAGACAGGTTCTGAGAACTTTATTTATTTATTTTCTTGGTGCCAGATAGCGAACTCAGGGCCTTCTGCTTGTGAGGCAAGCACTCTAACCACTGAGCTAAATCCCCAGCCCCAAACTTTATTTTTTGTACAAAGAAATGAATCCATGGACTTTGCACTGAGCTATATCCCCAGACCTAATTTTATTTTTTCTATTTTAATTTTGAGATAGCATTTGGCTAAGTCCCCTAGGTTGCCCAGGCTTGCAATACAGCTGCCTCAGTTTCCCAGGATGCTGGGATTATGCTCACGTGCCAGCACACCCAGATTGTTCTGAGAAATTTTTGAGGGATTTCACTACTATGTGAACATCATGGAGTATGCTCATGCATACTGAGGGAGCTACGATGTCACCACGTGAGATGTCATAAGACCCTCATTGTATATGTAGTTCATCACTGACCAAAACATCGTTATGCAGAACGAGACTATACATCCTTTTCTCCCACACACTCATTTCTGTTGTTTTGGTACTGGGGACTGAACCCAAAACATTCACACTAAGTTACATCCATGACTCTCTTTTTTTTCTTTCTTTCTTTCTTTTTTTTTTTTCTTTTTTTAAACAGGGTTTAGCAAAGACACTCAGGAACCTGGGCTCAGATTTGTGATCCTTCCTCCTCGGCCTCCTAAAACGTGGAAATTATGTGCATGTACCACTACACCCAGTAAAATTATGTATGTTTGCAATATGCAATAGTTGTATTTGGTGTTTGAAGAACGTGTCCATGAATATAACATAACTTGATCATTTTCAATCCCTCCAGACCGCCTCCCCCTCTGTGATCCCCTTCTCGATCTTCAAAAAGTCTGTCTTTTTCTTTCCTATTAGCTCTCCTTTTTATTCTTTTACTTACTTATATTTTAGGTTCTCATATAAGAGAAATAACATGATATTTTACTTTCTGTGTACGAATTATTTAACTTAAAATTATGGTCTTACATTCCATCCATTTTTCTGCTAATGATGTGATTTCATTCTTCCTTATGTCCAAATAATATTCCGTTGTGTATATTAGAATATTTTCCTTGTCCGTTTACCTATTGAAAGGCATCGAGACTGACCCAGAGCTTAGTGGTTGTGACTTGAGCTGCTGTACTCACAGGTATGCGTGTAGCACAATAGTATGATGTCCTTTGCTCTTTGGGAACATACCCGGGGGAAGTTAGCTGGGGCAAATTGAATCTCCGTTTTCAGTTTCTTGAGGAATCTCCATACCGATTTCCATAGTGGTTGTGCTAGTTTATATTCCCGCCAACAATACACAATTGTTCTTTTTCCTCCCACAGCCTCTCCAGCATTTGTTGCTTTTTTGTGTTCTTGAGAGTAGCCATTCTGACCGGATTAAAATGGAATCTCAGAGTTGTTTTGATTTCCACTTTCTTTGTGGCTAAAGATTTTTTTTAATTTTTAAAATATACCTCAGTCTTTTTAATGTATGCCTTGATGAACTGTTGATTGCCTTGTGAAATCTACAAAATCCAATGAACAAATCCATTTGTTCTCTTTTTAATTTCTTAGTAACTTAGCATTGTTCACCTCCTGCCTCCTCTTCAACCCCATCCCTATCCCTCTCCCCCTAAAATCCAGGGTCAATTCCAAATTTCTTATTATCCACCTCAGAAGTCAAGCTGTCCTTTGCTCACATATTTTGTTCATGTTATTTCTTCTGGTTTTCTGGTTTTTCTGTCTACCCATTCAGCTCAGTTTTTACCTTTTTGAAGTAAGGGATCCTCTCTGCAGCTCTAACAGGTGATATTCTTTGTTTATTTATAGCTTTCTATGCATATTGCTAATGTGATAATTACTGGACTTGACTGGAATTATTTATCATCTCCAAATAAACAACTAGTTTCTTGTAATCAGAGGATTTGATTTTCTATGTTCATATTCATGGTGGCATGTAAAAATGATGGGTACATACTAAGTATTCTAGAAATACTTCTAGATGAAAGTAGACTTATTCAAAATAACAAATCTGTTTAACTAACCCTACTGTACCAGATGTGGGGAAAGATCAAGAAAGGTAATATTTCAGTTGGGTGCTTGTTCCCTTTTTCATGGAAAATCCAAGATTAATATAAGAACAATGCCACTGGTATGTTTCTGATTATCTGGATTTTCAGTAGTCTCACACAGGCCTTATAGAGTTTAAAATATAAATTATACATGATCAGTGGAAAACGTGCTGGGAGAAAAACCAGTGAGCAGACAAGATAGCAAATCCTCTCACTCCAAATTCTTTCTAATTTCTTATGAATATATCATAAGAAATTAATTCCGTACTGAGCACTCACAGTACACCAACATCAGTGGTCACCAAGATGAGTAAGAGAACCTCATCCTGGGGGAGGATTTATTTGCAGTTTAAATATTAAGATATAAATTACTAGAGATTATTCCAA
The DNA here is from genome assembly GCA_004026905.1 of Hystrix cristata. NCBI lineage: Eukaryota > Metazoa > Chordata > Mammalia > Rodentia > Hystricidae > Hystrix > Hystrix cristata. Next base: position 41,239 of record PVJO010005748.1, on the reverse strand, counting down.
CTTTTATAAAATTACAAAGAACAGATTGTTCTGCAAGATGAGCAAGACCAAGATGCAAGTACTTGTCAAGTAAGTGCCCAGCAATGAAATAATATTTGTGTCTTCAAACGAGGTTGCCTGAAACAGCCCCCCATTTACTTTCCCTCAAACCATATTCCTCTAGATCAGTGATGGCGAACATTTTAGAGACTGAATGCCCAAACCGCAACCCCGCACCCACTTATTTATCACAAAGTGCCAACACTGCAATTAAACCTGAACACTGAAGTTTTAGTTTAGAAAAAACACCTCCTACCACTTATGACTTCATTGCAAAGAGGGCTCTGCATGCCCACTGCGGCACACATGCCCCAGGTCCCCCGCCACTTCTCTAGCTCCTTCTGCTTCATAACCCTTAGTGACCCACCGTCTTCAACTCATCCTTAGAACCATGTCTATACATGCAATTCTGTTTATTTTGTGTTTCCTTAGCTATATTTTAACTCTTTGAATATAAAATCATGTTCTCAAAATCCTTTACTAGATATTGTGCCTGCAGGTGCTCAATATATACTTATTATTGTATGGGCAGAATGTTCTTAACATCATTAAAGGGAAAGAATCAGGTTCTATGTTTGCTAATTTTCACTCTTTCATTTATTTATGAAGTACTACATCACATTGTTTTAGAAATATTCCCTAATCAATATTCATGCTCCACGTTTTGATAAATAATTGTTACATAGAAATTACTTCACTTTCATAATTTCCACTGTTAAGCTTACACTATATAAACAGTACCACCATATTTTCTTAATTTGTTTCAGATGTCAAGGAAGTAGTAAATTGCATAAAATGTTAAATTCCAACAGAATTTTTATATAGAATGAATTGTAATATTGTAATTTCCTTTATTTAGAATCCCTCACAATCAGGTAAGAATGATAAATATAAGCCAAAAAAGGATATAACAAAATAATATCTACGAACTGAACAATTACAATCAGAAAGACCCAATCCAGGCTCTACTGCTTGCCTGTGCTTGACCTTGAGAAAGTTGCGTAAATCTCAGTGTGTCTTCTGATTTGTAAAACATGAGGAATAGGAGGATCAAATAAACTAATGAGTGTAAGAAGCACTTAGTAAACTGCCTGGCCATATGCACAGTGAAGGCTAAACTAAAACTACTTACAATGCTGCTTTAGAAGCTAAATTTTCAATATGGCATAGCTGTTTTGTCCAGTAAAGTATGGGATTAAGGAGGTTGCATACCTAACAGCAATATATTTTTATCATAAAATACTAACTTCATATTTATAGCAAGATTATTTTCATTTTTCAAAAGAGGAAAAACATTTACTATATTGATTGTACAATTTTATGAAAGAAACCACTTTCACTAAAGGCAAATGAAATTGTTCTAAAATGTGCTCTTTTTACCAGTTTCTTGTCTAATAAAAGTAGGCGATAAGCGTTTTACAAATTAAGGCAGTAAAATTGCAGCGAATACAGATATTTCAGATTGGTATATCATTACTTCTAAAGGAATAATTCCAGCTAAAAATATCAGTTAGAAATATACAGGAAATCACAAAATATGGATTGCAGGAAATATTTTGCAAAGATACTTTTTTCCTACGAGGTCAAAGTATCAAACCATTCAACAATCTGTCGCTAAATCTTCTGCCTTGCTTTCAGAGTCCAACATTTGATACTTATCAGACTGGAAAAATAATAGATCTGCAAGTTTAATGTATTTATAGTAATAATATCTTTGTGGAGTGAGTTATTTTATTGGTAAGGAGAAAATATAGGAAATCAATTTTAATTTTTTAATAAAATCACTCTGTTTTGGAATAAACCCCAGTGCCGTGGTTATCTGTTCAGAGAACCAATTAGAAATGAGATGTAGATTTCCAGGCTCAAAGAGCTTCTCGTTTAAAATAAAATTGGCTAGATTTACCCTAGTAGATTTTCTCTAAGGAAATTATCCTTTAAATTCTTAAAAATTATAGCTTCTTTTCGAACTTTTAAACTTCAAAAATATCTTATTAACTTAAAGTTTTGCCCTATTAATTCTCAAGACCTTTACAGGTCCCTGTTGTCTGGATTATCCCTTAGTGAGTAAACAAAATGTACCTTGTTCCAAGAGCATTCAGACTTCCATGTAGTGAAGTATTCTTTGTCTACGAGGGTATAAGTGTTCCCAGAACACAACAAGTTTTCATATTCTTCCAGGCAAAACAGAGTATAATTATCTTCCCTTTATTCAAGCTATTTTAACTACATACTGTCAAATCGTTGAATTAATGTGGAAGAAAAGGTAAATCTTTATTGAAGGAAATTTTAATTCAATTGCAGATTTTTTTTTCAAATAAGTACTGTGTCTGAATTATTACAGGGATAATTACACTCCATTCTTTTGCATGGTGTGTGTGTGCGTGCACAGAGGGTACTAAGCGTTGAACCCAGGACCTTCATACTCTATTACTTCCCCAGCCATTTTTCTTTTTGTTTTGAGACATGGTCTCGCTAAGTCACTAAACTCAATGCTCCTAAGCAAGACAGGGTCCTGCTAGGCCCAGGCTGTGCTCAACCTTGTAGTCCTCCTGCATCAGCCTCCTAGAGTGCTAGAATTACAGGTGTGAGCCACCATGCCTAGCCAATCTTCATTCTTAAATCCTCAACAAACAATTCCCAAATTCCAAAATTATATTTATTAACAGTAATTAGATGTGATTTGGGTTAAGGTCTTCAGTGAGTAAATATAAAAATGAAAATTCTTCTCCACAGACAGTTCATCTTCAAATGAGACTGATTTACTATCTCTTCAGCATTTCTTTAGAAGAGATGAGAACTCCAGACTGGAGGACTTGAGACCGAGAAGGGGGATTCATGGCATGTACATTCATTCTCTCTATAATGCAACTCTCTCTGATTCTTGTCTCCAGATTTGAACATACTGCTTAGCAAAGCAAAATGAAAAAAAAAGAAAGTTAACCAGCCCTACTCAAGCACTCTGGCAAGATCTATTTGTACTTGCGCACAGCTGCAGACTCTGGATCTGTCTGTAATGGAATAGCTTGTCTGCTGTGTTCCTTCCCACTGAATGGACAGCAAGATAACCAAAGTCCTACCAAACACACATTGGACTATTTCAGGTGTCCATTGAGGTTCTGTTTGATTAACAGTGCTTGGCGACATAGAATTGTCCCATGAAAAGCGTTCAATGACTCCACCCCTAAACCTCCTGTAGCTGCCTTCCCACTGGCCAGCTGCCTTTGAAACTCTCCACGGTGGCGTCCATGCCACCACAGCCTCCTCATCTGACAGCCCTCCCAGGATCCTCCACTAGTTTCTGTTTTCCACTTCTAAATGTTTTTATTTACTTACATCTGAACACAATTTTAGGCAGACCCCACCACCACCACCCAGGTAGACAGACCCTAATGACCTTCGAAGAGTCCTAGACTTTTTGTTTGCTATCTTCTTTACTAAAGCTCATCGACTCTTGTTTCCTTTGCTGTTATCAACTTCCCTGGAGTTCTCCAGCTTGGGAACTAACATCCACTTCTCTGCTGGATTTTTACACGTGTATTTCTTAGGAATGCATCAAGATGAATATGTCAAAATAAATGAGCAAATTCATAAATGTCCTTCTAAAACCTGCTCTTTGAATTCCGTTCCTGTAAATGGCATCAACAACAACAAACCCAGATCAAGGTTGTCTTGTATTCTCAGATTCTCATATAAAATCTACTTTCTCTTCATGTCCAACCCTGCTTCGTGAACATCACAATGTCTCCAAAATCTGTTTCCTTCTTTTTTTTTTTCCTCTACCACTCCTTCAGTCTAAGACTTCAATTATCTCTTATTTAGCCATTGTTGTCTAAATGACTCCCTCCTTCTATTGTCTTCCCTCCTTTAATTCCCTCTAAACTGCTGTTTATCTCCCTAAAGTACAGCTCTCTCACTGATTGCTTTTTGTGTGCAGGAGAAAGCCTAAGTCCCTGTTGCTTAGATCTAACAATCCTTAGTGCTGTTCTACCAGCTTTGTGGCACACTGCCAGGATACAGCCTCCCCTGCTCCGGTATCCTACTTATTCCAAGCCCTGTAGCCTTCCTCCATCTTTGAGCTTGTCCCCGAAGCATCTTTTTAGTGGCCTTTTAAGAGGCCCCTGTGCAGCTACTCTGTTACTCTATAGAACAGGATTGTGTTTGTGTTCTTCAGAAGGCTTTGCATTTTGAAATTTTTATGAGTGTTCATTTGTTTATTCTTTGAGCCCATAACATCCAGGAGCAGAAACTAGTAGGTTTTTTGTTTCTGTGTTGTTTCTTGACTTATTCTTACATTTTCAGTATGAAGAAAAGTTGGAAAAGATGAGAACGTGTATTGTATGTCTACTATATATCATATTAGGTAAAGTGAGATGTTTTGGTTCCACTTTTTGAAAGCTCAAACCAGTTGTTACCACATTTTAATGACAAGGGTTGATATCGATAAATTTATTTCTTGGAAATAAGCTATATTAAAACAATTTAATTTCTATTAATGAAAATGAGAAACAAACTTCTCATTTTCATTAACTTACTGCAACTATCAGTTTCAATTTTTTCCAATTCAAATATCCAGCTAAGATTTTATTCTTTTTCATTTTTTGTCCATACCAAATATTAAAATTATTTTCTGATATTATCATTTTTTGTGGTCATTTTCTCCTGCTACCTGTAACTCTTTCAAATTATATTTGGTAATTTGAATGTTAGCTATACTTTTTATTTATCCTGGTATGTTTTCTCAATAAATTTTTAAACTTACAATTTTAGACATTTTCTGTTTAATATTTTTATTGTTACTACTAGTGATATTTAGTAGAGAATGAAAATGACATAATGTTGTTTATTAATTACACAATTCATAACAAAATTATGACAATTTTGTATGTGAGAGACAGAGTAGAAGAGGGAAGGAGAGATAATGCCAGGGGACTCGGGAATTATTCATCATCTCTACACAAATACACAAAGAGTAAGGTAGGCTGTGACATTTTGGGTCACCCTGAATTCTCATCGCTGAGCCCTAGATCCTTAGCCCCATACCATTGTACTGCATTGATTTAATCTCCCTACTGTGTGTGTGTGTGTGTGTGTGTGTGTGTGTGTGTGTGTGTGCGTGTGTGTTGTGTCCCCTTGGTTCTGTGTCTCTGGAGAATCCTAATGACACTCCATCATCTCTCACCTGCATTTTGTCAACCACCTAACAGCTGCTCTGTCTTCTCCACTTAATCATTTACAGCCTATTCGCCACACAGCAGCAAGAATCATCTATTTCAAATACCAGTCCCTGTCTATCCTACATAGGACGAAACCTGTACCTTTGATCATCATGGACATTAGAAGCTCCTAGAGCTCTTGCCCCTGCCGGCCATCAGATCTTACTTGTCATTCTCGCGGCTGTTCAAACCATCCCAGCCATGTTGGCTTTCAGCATTATCTCTGACACAAGAGATTTATGTTTGCTTCCATGGCTTGCAGTGCTCCTCATCCACTCCTTCCTCCCCTCAAGCAGGTCCCTGACCCATCATCTCCTCAAAGAGGCTGCCCTTGATTCACCCTCTCGCTTGCCTTCTCGCACGCTGCTAGCCATCACTCTTTATTCCTTTATTTAACTTTGTTTTCTTTGTGAGTTTGGTGTACCTGAAACTATACTGTTTGTCTACTTTTTGTTTTCTATCTAACTAGACTTGCAGCTGTCTGAAGACAGGATAAATGTGAATCTTTTTCTCCATCTGTCCTCAATTTCTATAAAGTAGTTAATATGTAGTGATAGCTTCATAAGTATGCATTTAGATGAGTGAATGAGTACTCTGAAATCCTGTATCATGATGCTTGGATAATATTATTACAGAATTACTGCATCTTCATTAGGCTGAAGGTAAGAAATTAAAGACATAGTCCCTATTCGAAGCAAATGTATACTAAGCAGAATATGAACAGATTAACATAAAACTGCACGAGAAAATTACTAAAAGAAACATACCAATTTTAAAATCTTATCTCATATTCTGAATCAGTAGGCTTCCGTGGTTTGACAAGTTATTTGATATAAAAGAGTATACAAGTACTTTATAAACCCACCAGAACATTATCTCGCATTCCATTTTCTTCTCTCAGAAAGGCATATATTTCCATGCTTAAGTAATATTGAACCCAATTCTCTTTATGATATAAGCCAAGTTTTTTTTTTTAATTTAACTAAAGAATTAGCTCATTCTTATCTAAACTGGTTGTTACTGTCTCCAAATTGTCGATCAGTCAAGTTATTCTGAAGGCAAAATATTGTAGGGAAAAGGGCACTGGATAAGGAATCAAAACACTGACTCTGGGCCACATGGTCTCCATGACAAGCCATGTACAACTAGGGCCCTCAGAAAAGAAAATTACAGTCATAGCTATATGACCTATTTTCAGATGTGGGTGAGTATGTGTGAACATTCATACGCTAAATAGGGAAAAAGAGAAAATTAAATAAAAGACAACATGTACAGGTACTTGGACATCTAGTACTTACATTATGACTGAATAATGACTGCTAACCTTTGTTAAGCAGTGTTATGTTGTAGGTGCTGCTCTAAGTGTTTACATTCATTATCACGGTTAGCCCACAGCATATGTGATAAGCGTACCTGCCATCTTCACTGTGTGCCTGAGCACCCTGCAAGGGGTCCGGAACCCGCCCAAGATCTGGGGTCGGCCTTCAGACACTCAAATCTGCAGTTCAGTCACCACAGTATTGCTGTACAGACATGACCTTAGGAGACATTCTGAGCAGCTTTTCCTCTTCGGTTCCCTATTAAATAGGTATATGAAATCCAGTTCAGAGACTGACTCATGGTAGAGGTCCTTAAATATTCATATTTTTCCTTCTTTCCAGTATGCAACCTGTTCTCTTTTGAATATGTTTCTCAATAAATATCCTTCCTTCCCCCAGGCACTTTAGGTCCCAGTAGATTATCCCACTGCGTACAGGTTTGTAACATGATGGACTAGTGGGTATTACTAAGAATAAGTGCCCCTATTTTTATACAATTTCTAACAGCCAGAAACTGTACTGAGCAATTGCTGTAGATGGACTCATTACAAGAGCTCAAAATTAGTTTGTTGAACATTGTTTTGTGTGTGTGTTTGTGAGTATGTGTGTGTACTCGGTACTGGGGATTGACCCCTGAGCCTTCCCACTGAGCTACATCCCCAGCCTTTTTTTCCTTTTTCTTCTCCTTTTTTTCTTTTCTTTTTTTTTTTTCTTTTTGAGAAAAGATGTTACTAAATTAGTAAATTCCCCAAACTAGACTTGAATTTGTAATTGTCTTGCCTCAACCTCCCACATTACTGGAATTACAGGGCTGAACCACTATGATAAACATTCTTAAGCTTTTTAGAATTATTTTGATAACTTTCTGACACATTTTCCCCCTCATAGAATTGCTGATTGTCATGGGACAGGGTATTATTGAGAAGATGAGAAAACACCGTAGCAGGGTTGGTGAACCTTTTGGAAATTTCAATGATACAAACAGCCTGCTGCAGCATGCAAGCTGCAGGTTCGCTACCACTGCCATATAGTCATTCCACCACTCTATCGCCTCACTAAACTACACCTGAGGAAGTACTTTACCTGGCATTAGCCAAAACTTAGATTTTTGATTTGATTTAGCCAAAAATTCCTTGGATTCCTTTGGATATTGCTACTCAAGGGCAGAAAAAATAAAAGAAACAATCGCTACCTGAAGGGTTGGGGAGCACAGTTTAATAATTCTGAGTGTAGGTAACCTTCTGCTGATTATGTCTTCTTTTTAAAAAGGCAACTACAGTCATGTCCCCACCCCTCTTAACACTGAAAAACAGAAGGAACTGAGGGAGAGTAATACTATACTGTCTTGCAGAAAGCACACAGCAATCTACCATATGCACAGTGATTTGTTCCTAAGCACATCTGGAAGGGATTTGGAACTCTAGAAATTAGATATTAGATAATTTGAGCTACGATTCTGGTTTCTACCTAAATCACACCTGCCAGCCAAACCCAGCACACTGAATCTTGACACAGGGGTGTTCCATCAGTAGTCCCTGAGTGATAGCCTGCCAGGCAATCAGAGGTAATATTTCCTTAAATTATACATTCCAAAAGACATCCAGAATCTTAGCGGTTTGCTGACTGCTTATCATATCAGATAAAAGGGAGGAATTCCGAACCAAATGCCTACCTGTGGAAGCCTTTTGGGAGTACATAGGTATGGTTGAGGTCTTACACACCTAAAGTTCCAATTTGTCACAAACACAAAATCAACCTTCACTTTTGACAAAGTTACTAAATATAATCCACATAAATAACATTTTTGTCTTAAAATGACATGTTGAATACCCTATAATATACCCATTTACATAAAAAATTAAAATATGAGGTTCTTATTTATTCTGGGATGAACAGTTTTCTCCTTTTATACAAAATAGTGCACTGCATTTCCTCTTTGAATTGTCTATTACTTTAATTAGAGAACTGGGGGAATTTCCTTCTTACTGAATCTTCTTGTCCTGTTGAGCCATAATGATTAGTTGCAAGCTGTCATTGCAGAAAAGATGTTTGGAGCTTCCCTGTCACATGAATGGTTCTTTTTCTCCATGTCAAAGCCACATCTTTTTTCTTTTTCTCGTAAGTGAGCAAACTAGGAGGAAGGTAAAATGAATAAATTCTCATCACATTTCAGAAAAGAAAAGTGTAAACTGCTTACACGGCCTCACTAGACAAATTAAATAGAGAAGAGCTACTTATTACACCAGAAGAAGGTAGGATGACTTTTTAACAATTGGCAAGACTCTCTGAGAGTGTAAATACTCTAATTTCACACCTGGCCCCAATATGTCAGGAATGATCTACCTTTTACATTTGAAACATCACTCTGTCTTACTGTAGAATGGTGCAGGTTGTATCTGAAGTCAAGTACTTAAGTAAAACTTTTAGACTGCTTAAAATTCTGCTTTCTCATGATATATATGAGCTTGCTTCATTTTCTATAAACTTTTTCCCTTCACCCAGTCTTCTCTACTCAGTTTATACTAAGGAAAATAGACTCATTTTTCTGGGGGTATTTTTAATCTATGTTTTAATTTTTTAAGTATTAGATCTGACTTTTTCACCACATCTGGTGGTCTAGAAGAAATTATATGATATGATACAGAAAACAATGTTAGGTAGCAATGGACGTGTTGTATCATATGACCACAAATGGATTCAACACATTTTAGAATATCAGGATAAGAAGAGACTATTAGACAGAATATTACAACATAGGATAAGAGCACGCATGTATGTAGGTTGTTGTTGCATGATTCCTTTCCCAAGTTCTCCCTCGGTGGGTGCAAGTATATCAGCTACGTTTAGTTTTGCTGATGCCGCTTCTCTAAAACACACATAATCAGAAAGGACCAATGATACTGACCCAGTTCTCACTACGTTCATCTAAACAGAACCAGCTACAAACAGAACTCTGTTGAATTCAAATACAACTCAAACATGTTTTATTCTATAGGATTTTTGCGTATGGGAGTGTACATAAATTTAAAAGAAATACTTTACATTAATGTCATGAGTCTTTAAAATAGTAATTTACCTGTTTTGGGTATGGATTTTTAAGTTTCCTTTCATAGGCATCATCATAGGCTGTTTTAATTAATGTATTATATTTATGACTATCTATTTAAGGATAATGCTAGATAAACTTTTAGATTCACATTAAATTTCAAAAATGCAAAGAAAATTTCATGATAACCCCCACTATCAAAAAGAATTCTTAGTAATTGTTGTTGCTTTGTATATTTATTACCGGAGACAAACTATAACTCTTCAAATTGCTAAATGCTGACACAGTATGATGGAAGAAATTAAATTAGTTAATACCATTTCATTTTAAAATACTGACTTTTAAATTCCAGAAATATTTATATATTCCAATACTCTTTGCCCTAAGATATGGAGTATGTTCTCTCTAAAAGACTCAATCAACAAATCTGTGATATTTACCAATATCTAGGAATTTCTGATTTTGCAATTTAATTTTTTTAAAACCCTTCAAATTTAAGAATCTTTTAAATAATCAGGTCACATATAACCAGTTTAAACTTACCTTAAATTTTCTGGCTCCAGTAATCAGGGCACCACCTTCTCTCTGTCTTTTTCTCCTTTTTTCTAAGCTCTGTAGCTGCAAGGAGAGGGAGCAATAGTTCCTGATAACATACAGACAAGACTCCCCTGCTGTCTTAGATGGTTCTCCTGCCCATCCCATTTCTGGGGCTTTCGCTTTGTGGCAGATTCCTGCCTGGAAGTGTAAGGGATGAGGCTTCCCTTCCAGGCAGCTCTTGCGTAGGAGCTGGGCCAACACCAAGGACAAGTTTTAGATTCGTGTGGTTTTTATTTAGCTTGTTTTGTAGGCAGGGTAGAATTTCTTTGAGTTATGCTCTGTCTTATTCAACTCATAATATTTGCTATATCCATACATCTCAACAGGGAAATAAGCAGTAATATAGTAAATAAATTATATAGCATTTTAGAAAGTGAATAGTGTGGTAGAAAAGAAAAAAGAGGGCAGTTAAGGAAAATCTGGACTTTAAGGTGGTGAGGGAAGGCCTCACTGAAAAGATGTGAACAGTGGGTTCTTTTCTAATATAATTCATTAAATTAAAAGTAATTCTAAAGTACACATATAATGGAAAAACTGAATTACTCTACTGGCTGGTTAAAGCTAACTTATTAAATGTTTAGTGTAGTGTGAGGATAGATCTCATTTTCAAATATACCATTACAAGAGAACCACCAAACCATGACCAGTATATACACATCATTATCTTTTAAAAGAGATGCCCCGTTGGCCAAAGCTAGATGCAACACTTATTTTCAAGGGAAATTCTCACTAAGAAAAAGATGTTGATTCAAACCCATAAATTTTAGAAATCACACATTCTCTGGGTAAGCACACACTCTTAGAGGGAAGGATACAATCAAACAGATTTATTTATTTACATGTTTTGGTCCATCTGCCTCTCACAAAAAACCTCTTCCTAGACTTTTTAAAGATATTGAAATGTTCAGTTTCTGACTGTTTAGTGTGATGTTGGCTGTTGGTTTGTCATAGATGGCTTTATCAGATTTAGATATAGACCTTCTATTCCTAATTTCTGTAGAATTTTTATCAGGAACGGGTGTTGGATTTTGTCAAATGCTTTTTCCGCATCTCTTGAGATGATCATGTGATTTTTGTCTTTGACTCTGTTGATATGGTGTATTACATGTATTGATTTGCATATGTTGAACCATCCCTGCATCCCTGGGATGAATTCTACTTGGTTGTAATGTATGATCTTCTCAATAATTTGTTGTATTCTGTTTGCTAGTATCTTATTGAGAATTTTTGCATCTATGTTCCTTAGGGAAATTGGCCTGTAGTTCTCTTTTTTGGTTGGATTGTTTTCTGGTTTTGGTATCAGGGTAATGGTTGCTGCCAGGAATGATTTTGGGAGTACTGTTTCTTTTTCAATTTCATTAGACAGTTTGAGGCGTAGTGGTATTAGATCATCTCTCAATTTCTTGTAGAATTCAGCTGTGAACCCATCAGAACCTGGGTTTTTCTTTGTTGCTGGGTTTTTAATTACCTCTTTAATTTCAATGGCTGATATTGGGTTATTTAGAATATTTATCTCTTCTCGATTCAGTTTTGGTAGTTCACATATTTCTAAGAATCTGTCCATTTCTTCAGTGTTTTCCATCTTGTTTGAGTATAGGTTCTTGAAGTAGGTGCTGATGATCCTTTGGATTTCCATTGGGTCAGTTGTGACTTCACCCCTTTCATTTTTTATTGCATGGGTTTGGGTCTTTTCTTTCTTTTACTTTTTTTATAAGATTGGCTAGGGGTTTGTCTATTTTATTTACTCTTTCAAAGAACAAATGGTTTGATTCATTGATTCTTTGTATTGTTTTCTTAGTCTCAACTGCATTAATTTCAGGTCCGATCTTTATAATTTCCTCTCTCGTATGAGCTTTGGGTCTGATTTGTTCTTCTTTTTCTAGACCTTTGAGTTTCAACATTAGGTTGTTTATTTGAGCTTGCTCTGTTTTCCTGATGTGGGCGTTCCAATGCAATGAATTTCCTCATAGCACTACTTTCATTGCATCCTATAGGTTGTGGTATGTTGTATTGGCATTATCATTTAACTGTATAAATTGGTTAATTTCTTCTTTAATTTATTCTGTGACCCAACTGTCGTTTCAGGAGGATGTTATTTAGTCTCCATATGTTTATGTGTTTTTTTTCATTTTTGTTACAATTGATTTCCAGTTTCATTGCACTATGGTCCGATACTATGCATGGGATAATCTCAATTCCATGATATTTACTTAAGCATGCTTTATGAGCTAGTTTGTTCTATATTTTGGAGATGCAAATCAAACAAGGCTAAGATTTCATCTCACTCCAGAAAGAACAACTATTATCAAGAAATCAAACAATAACAAATGCTGGCAGGGCTGCAGGGGAAAAAGAAACCCTTCCCTACTGTTGGTGGGAATGTAGGCTGGTCCAACCACTGTGGAAATCAGTATGGAGATTTCTCAAAAAACTGCAACTAGAAGTTGCATTTGACCCAGCTATTCCTCTGTTTGGTATCTTCCCAAAGAATTGAAGACATCATACCATAGCGATGTATGCACAACCGTGTTCATAGCAACACAATTTGTAATGGCTGAGTCTTAGAAACAACCCAAATGCCCAACAACTAAGGAATGGCTAAAGAAGATGTGGTTTTTCTACACAATGGAGTACTACTCTGCCACAAAAAGGATAAACTAGAGACATTTGTAGGTAAATGGATGCACCTCGAGAACATACTCTTAACTGAAATAAATCAGACACTCATGAGCACACACTGAATTGTTTCTCTGATATGAGAAGCCATAAGTGTAAATAAAGACAAAAGGGTATAATAGATATTATGTAAAAGAAAGATAATATTCGGAAGAGAGGACAAGTAGAACTAGGGGGAAAGGGAAGGGAAAAGAAAAGAAAGGTGAAAGGGAAAAAATGGAAAAATGTAAATAAACCTGCTGTAAATAGGGAAGGGTGGGGGAGTGGAAGCGAGGAATGGGGAAGAGGGGGGAACCAAGATATATCATGTACAGGTACAAAATAACCATGATGAATGTGATCATTATGTATACAAAGTACCAGTCTATGTTCTTGGTAAAAAAAAAAAATTAAATTAAATTAAAAAAATAAAGATACTGAAGTAGCACCTTTACTTTCATCTCGAACCTACCTGGTTGAGACCTACCTCAGAGACACTTTTCAGTGAAATCCTTTGATTTCTCAAATTTTCTGCCACTTAAAGATTCACAAATCTGCTTTAATTGTATGTACATGTACCTACTACCCATGATGGATGTAATCATTATGTACTGCAAACATGTACTAATAAAAATAAAATAAAATTTCATTTTTTAAACCAAATGTGTTTAGTTCACCGAAATATGAGCTGTACAGTTAATAGAAATAGAAGTCAACTGAGGCTATTAGTAAATTCCTTTCTAAAACCACATACTGTTTTGGATGAGTTATTGATTTTAACTACAAACAGTCTGTGAGTTATTTGTTTCATCTTTAATTTTGACAGGGCTTTTTATGTATAAAACCAGGACACAACCTTTTAAAAATACACTTAGCATTGACTTTTGAAAACATAACATCCAGGTGTGTAAGGGGTTCTCCCTCATAAAAGCAAGAATCTACGGTCATCAACAAAATAATTATTATTATGTTGAGGTCTGTGAAAATATAGGAATCAGCTGAAGAGAACCTTTCTTTCCAAATCAGCTGAAATCATGCCCTTCTCCCTTTATTTACTCAAGTCCTTTACAATTCTTTTTACTGTGTACTGTGCGTATTCCAATTTAAGAAATTCATACTCCATTTATTTATTAACCTTACTTTGGAAATATTGCCAGTGAGGAATGTGATAAAGATTAGAGAGAAATTCTCTGCCTTTTAAAGTTTGCACAACCTGAAGTTTCAGGGAAACATTTTCCTACTATATCATTCTAGTGATTTACTACAGCTAATCTGTGAATAAAATGTGCTGCTTCTGGCTATGGAATATAATTTGGGCTGCTGTGACTTTGTAGCTTGTATGAAAGAGAAAGTATTTTTCTCAAGGTTTCTGTTCCTGTTACACAGGAGTGAAGTTTTTACCTTCCAACCTAAATATAGATAGATAGATAGATAGATAGATAGATAGATAGATAGATAGATAGATAGATGCTTAATGGTATACTGTGTTTGTTTTTTCTTTTTGAGAACTAAAATAGTCTGTCCATTTTGTTCTTTAAACTATGGGTATTCCAGTCATCATTGTTTGCTTTCTTTACGGTGTCTGAAGACATTCACAAACGTGTCCTGGTAGCATTACGGAATTATGAATGTGCGCCATTTCAGCAAGCTGGTAAATATAAGTAGAGGTTAGAGTATGTGTTAAAATAAAATAAGTGTGCTATACATAAGCCTAGAATACAGGAGCCAAGTAAAGTGCTTTCAGCCAAGCAGTATTTTTCTCATTCTACAAATGTTTTTGCTTCTTTTGCTCCTTTTAGAACGGAGACTACAATTGGCTATAGAAGTTATTTACATTCACAATACCAGTGAGCAGTATCGTTCTAAAATTGAAAGGAATAGTCTCTGAGGAGGCAAACTAAATATTGTGTGAGGAGTTTATCTCTGGGGCAAACATTTCCCATTTTCAGTTTCTTACAACTCAGCTCCCTCTGAGGAAGTCTCTTAGTACTTTCATTCATAATCCAAATGATATTTCTGACAGCGTATCTGTCTCCTCCAACCTTTCACTTATTCCCGCCTTCCTGCACAAGAGGTCTTAGATGGCAGCAAGACCAGAGAAAAATGTTCCTTCCATTTTGGACATGTTACTTCTGTTGCAGTGTAAAGCAACTAGAAAAAAATTATTTTCCACTTCAGTATGTATTATTCTTATAGCTCAATGTTTTCAGGCCCCTCTGGGTGCTTGGTATTGCAGAAGCGTAAGTTTCAAGGTTACGGCTTTGGTGTGTAAGTGCCTTCTGAAAACAATATATATTTAAAGAAGTTACTATGGACAAGTTCTTAGGTTGTTTTAGTGTTCACCAACCAGCCTTAGTGTGTTTTTGATGTCCATGGCATCCTGGGAAGCAGAAAAAAAAGCTATTATTATCCCATTTTACACTTGATGGAGGTGAGGCTAAGAGCAATTGCATCTCATGGATGGAGTCAGAATTTAACGCTAATGCTTTTCGGTCCAAGCCTTGAATGCTGTATTGCTTAATACTATTGATGCTGATAACATATAACTTGCTTGATACATACTAAAAGGTATTAAGTCATAGAATTTAATATAACTGATTTTCATGGCAAAAAAAAAAATCTCAACGTATAAATTCTATTCTCATTGAGATTGCTTTCCTAAAATTCTTACTCTGGGAAAAATTCACAACTATGCCAAGGAAATACGACAGTTTACTTCCAATACTTGTTCAAAAGTGTCTTTCCCATCACAGTCCGTAAAAACAAATCTAACAAAATTCATACAAGGCCATGATTAAAAATACCTTCATTGTTATATATGAAATATCTGTATTCAGATAGCAATGATTATTAAATCCGTATTCAGGTAGCAAAGTATTTATGCATCTGTAAATAACATCATGCATGTTCTCCATAAACCTTTTTTGGTACCCTTCATTTTACAATGTATGAGGTTCTGGGGGACCATGAAAATACACAATTGCTGTCAGAGAGTGTCTTAGTTACTTTCTCATTGCTGGGACAAAATACCTGACATCTACAAATTAAAGGAGGAAAAGTTTAATTTGGTTCAAAATTTTTAAAGGTTTCAGTCCATAATCATCTGGCCACAAGACAGGGCAGTATGGCAGAAGGGCCCAGCAGAGGAGAATCAGCTCATGGCAAGGGAGATAAGAAGCAGAGATAGATCAAGGGCGGAAGCAGGATATACACCCTTCCAGACCACATCCCCAGTGACATACCTCATCCCGTCAGGCTTCACCTCCCAACATCACACTCAGCTGTAAGCCCATCAGTTATGAGTACCAGTGATGAATACCAAGTACCCCAAATCCAGTCACCTCCCCAAAGCCCTGTCTATGATGAGCACATGAGGCTTTGGGGTGGGGGGGACATCTAGATATAAACTATACAGGAAGCAAAAAGAAACCCTGTTCTTCCTGAAGTCATATCTGAGATACAGCCTTACCTGTGGTTGCAAGTACCAAGGAACCAAGACAAGGCCAGAAAAGATGTCAAATATTTGTATTCAATTATGATTATTTTCAAAGGTTTTTATATGGTTACATAGACTGAAGTTTGTTATTTTAAACTACACATGAAATTTTATTTTAAAATTCATCTTTTTTCTAAGCACAGAAACCACCATTTACCTTTCCTGTGAACTAATGACGCCAAATTTTTTTAAAGTAAATTTTATTTTTTCATATAAAAATCATTTTTATTTTTGTGGATAGCAAACTTTTTAAATTTTAGTTAATTAGTGTATGAGTATAGTACATAATGTTCACATTCCCTGTGGGAAGTTGACACATGTGCGTAACACTTCTTAATTCTTTTTTTCATCCCTTTTCTCTTCTTTCCAAACTTATTTCTGAGGCTTCTGAAGAGTCACAGTATGGTGTTTTACACTGCCTCGATGATTGATCGATTTGGCAAGTCAAAGAAAAAACAAGGAGAAAGCATTTCTCCTAGTTTAGGTTGTCAGAAATGAAGCAAAAGAAAGACTTGATGGTATTATTGATAGCCAAGGTGAAAGCAAGAAAGAAAGAGAAGGAAGGGAAGGACAGAAGGTGAAAAGGAGGGAGAGGGTAAGGAAGGAAGAAATGAAGGGAGGAAGGAAGAGAAAAATATTTACTTTTCATTATATGCTACCTCACAAATCCAAGAAAGCAGCATTAATTTTTAAAACCCAAGAATACTCTAAAGGGAGTATTCTGGGATACTTAGGGAAGAATTTTCAAGGAAGAAAATCTTTAGGTTTCTCTGAAATTAGGGTTCCATTACCCCCAAGTCTAGATTTTCATTGACTGCTCTGCTTTATGTCTTCCTACAACTATCTGATTTACAGTTTTCTTCAGGCACAAACCTGGAGAATATTTCTACAAGTAAAATTATTGCATGCATTTTTTGCATTGAAAATAATGTGGGTTGTAATTCATTTTAATAAACAGAAGTCCTTGTTGCGTGTTGTTACATGGGAAATAACCGCAGGTGATGCAGAGTCCGTTTTCCTAATACCTTTAGTAATGAGCTTGTGTTACTTATTTGCCGATGTGGCAGGTTGCTACATTCATTTCCTTTCCTGTTTCTTACAACTCCACAGAAGTTCTAAACCACCTACAGGGATGTGGGAAAGTAGTCAAGGACTAGGTTATATGTGAGATTATGACACTCGTGTCAAATGTTCTTCAGAAATCCGGGCAGGTTTTGGTTCAGTTTTACAAACCAAGAAAAGAAAGTAGATTTCACTAGCCTGAGAACTCCTCAATGGCACCTCTTGAAAATCAAGAATGGAATATGAAAAGAAAAGTGGATTTGCAGAATCTTGAAGGGAAAGTATAGTAATGAAAGAATGATTAGTCATTCTCAACCCGTTTCTTTGTTTCACTGGTCTGGCAAATTGACAGAGTATCTGGTCCTTAGTGAGGTTTGCTAAGGTTTCTCATTATTTTGTTGGAAACGAGGTAGATTAATATAGTTTTGTATGAGAGTATTTAGTAGTACATTAAATAATTACATTCATGAGAGTTTAATCTTCAAAGGGATGTCAAATTGCACAGAGATTTCTAGGTGAGGATCCCAGATCTCTGTTCCCAGGATCAAATCCTGGCATTTAAATATGCATAGATCAGGTTTATCAATTCAAGAATGTGAAGAAGTAAGGAAGGAAAGCAAATGTGTTTGGAAATCAAGATCTGAAAATACCATTAAAATTCCCACAAACAAAAAAAAGGAAAAATTCCCACAAATGGGTTAAATCTAACAAGATATACTTTGTACAAGAACACAAAAAACTCTGACCTTGAACCTAAAAAAACCTATTTAACTAAATAGAAAAGACATGGCTCTGTACCAGTATAAAACCGAATCACTTTAATTGAAAATAAGAATCATGTGAATAATAGGACCATTTTTAATCTAAAATAACTTGAGGAACTTCAGAGAACTGTCGTGTTTAAAACACACCTCTCTTTAGACAGCCTAGAGAAATGCACTTGAAGATAGGCAGACAGATGGGGAACTAGGCCGACAGTGTCCAGACGAGAACCACCAAATAGGATAAAGGTTAAAAAAATCAGATCCGAAAATATGCTTGAATTTAGAGTATTTGTCCTGGAGGAAATTCCAGAAGACACACAAATCATCTTCAAATATTCAAAGTACTTCCATGAACGATGAGAATTAGACATCTCTGTCACAAGTGATAACGGAGATTACTAAGTAGAAGCAACAAGAAAAAACTATTATAACAGAAATGTGAAAAAGGAAAATCACTGCTTGGAGGGATAATGTTTTTCATAACCCAAGATGTTCAATAACAGAGCTGCTAACAATTTGGCAGAGATGTTGTAGAGAAGATTCAGTTCCACAGTCCAGAGTTCCCAAATCTGTCTCATCATTAGAATCATCCTGACATTTTTTAAGTGATGGATCCTTGGTTTTTACTCTAAGCTAACATATCAAAATATAAACATTATGTCACATCCTACTTTTCATACATAGCATTTATATAATGGACAATAATGTTTTGAGAAAACATTTTCAAATCTATTTAGTGATAAAGTTTGTTGGGCTTGACTTTTGCTAGATATACAACTACACATTAGTAGGCACTTGTTTTTGTGACAATGGTTTTTTTAAGCTATAACAGCTTAAATATCCAAAGCCTCTTATGACAACTTGAAATCAATTAGTTTTTAAATGCAGGGGATGGTCCATACATTAATGCATTTAAATAAATGTTAATGTTGCAAAATAAGTTTACTATTGAAATTTTCCATGAGTATTCTAAACAAATTGCTGTTCAGCCTTTTGAAATGGTAATTCCATGTGAAGCTTCAGTTGACATGTCTCATTTCGCAGAATCCCCTCCACAAAGATAGAAAGTACTATAAATTAAAGGTTTTAGCCAAGTAGACATTGTAAGCTTAGGATTTTAAGATATGATCATTTCTTGAGTTACTTAACAACACATGACAGTATAGATTCAGTTCTCTACTTACAGACGATTGTAGAATTTCAAAAATAGTTAAAAAGCTTTCTTTTAAACTCGGATCCCTATAATAAGACAAATGGGTGGAGAGATGGGGCTTGTTTATGGGAGATAACTGTGATCGTGATAGAAGAAAAGATCACTTGAGAGCAGAAAAAGTTCAAGACTTCAGTAGCAGAAGAGTCTGCAGCATTGTGGTAAAGAAGAGCACAAAGTGGTTTTACAGGAGGAGATAGTTCTGGCTCACTTCCAAAGCAATGTACTCTGATTTCCCTTCTGAAAACTGAATACTGACAAAACAAGAATTTGGGGTACCATTCACAGTCAAGATGCTACCTACCTTCAGTTTTTAAAAACGCGTGGGTTTTGCTATTAGTTATGTTATAGTAAACATTTTTACGGCAGAAAATGTTTTATATTGCCAAATCATCGACAGTTCGGGGAAGAGAAAAGAGGCGTTAGTGTTACATACCTACCGTGCTGCTGGAACGTAATGAACAATCATATTTAATATTCACAACTGCCCATAGTAGGAAATATTAGCTCCATTTTAAAATTGGGGAAACTGAAACCTTCTCAGGACCTAATTTTCAATTCAAACACATTGTTATCAGATTCCAGCAAATTGCATGTAATTGTCACAGTGAGATCTCTCACAGCTGGGAGCATATCCTGGTCTGTTCTAGATAATTCAATTCATACATAATTTCGCAGCTAATTGTAAGCATATACACTGTGAACTTGCGTAGCTATTAAACTCTTCTGTGTGTCTCCGTATCCTAAGGTGGCAATGGCAGTGAACATACTCATTTGTACCACTTTGCCACAGCTTTGTGAAATGTGTATATTTATTATTTTTAAAATGAAGAAGCTCACACACAAAGAGGTGCCCAAATTCTCACAGTTAATGTGGAGCCAGATTTTGAATTTGAAAGTCTGATTTCGCAATTTCTCTTAGAGCCACTCTAACCAACTCCCTTCCCAACTCTGAATGTACATGTGAGTGTTTAAAAAAAAAAAGAAATTCTTTGTGTCATTGGAGCAGTTTGTTTAAAAAAAAAAAAAGCATCTCTAGAAGAAATTAGATTTAATTCAACATACTACTATATGTACATATGGTACATCCGTATATGTATATTATGTATACACAGAATTTTAGTAATAACCTGAAAATACAAATGTGAAAACTCACCTTTTTTATATACTTCATTCTCCCAAGTTCCTACCTTTGTGTACATGTTTTTTATTTGCCTTCCCCTCCTCTGGCATTTTTATTCTAAGCAAGGAGAAACAACAACCCGACAGGTCTGATGGATACAAGGCTTTAGGAGTGATTTTGAAATGTTATTGGTGCATAGAACAGGAGGATTTGCACCTAAGCCATATCAGTGCTGATGATCCAAAGCTGCTACAAAACCCAAAAGAGCAGGATGGCCAGCAAGTGTAAACAGATTCAAAATTTAAGACCACTGGGTCAAATAAATTATTCGGAGGCTTTATCAATAGCGGAAATCTCTGTAAATACAGAGCTGTTTTATCTCCCTCCTTTCTCCTCTGCTAATCTCACCAGCTTAGAACTTTGTTTTTTCATCTAAATGCAAGTCCGCTAAACAAGGGCTGCCATCCGTGCTACACACTGCTAGGTGTATAATCACTGTTAATATTCAAATGCGTGTACGGATTATTCCACACGTCTTTATTTGCCAAAATGTAGAGTCACAAATATATTTGAACTATATTTTGCTCTTTCTTCTCAATGCCGTAAGGATAGTTATAAGCAAATTAAAATGATTTTATTTGAACTTTTTTTCTCTTTTTTCCCTTGTTACTTCAGGGGAGTCATGCCTTTTACCTTGCCATCTCAGAGTGTATCTCTGTCTGTAAGTGGTCCCCATCTTCAAAGCAAGGTGCAAGACCATGTCCTATTTCCAGCTGTACCTGGCAAGGAGAGCTCTGCCCTTGATGCTGGCTGAGAAGCAGCATGGTCAGGTGGAAGCAGTACTGCAGAGAGGGAGGTCACGAAGCACTCCGTCCACCCTCAGCATGGTCATGAACTCCAACACAGATTTCTGTTTAGTGCAGACTTTGTGAGCCCAAAGTGACCATTCACCCAGAAAGAGGAATAGTTTGTGAGGGGGCCTTTTTGAACATATCTCTATAACACTGCAATGAAAAATGTAAAGGGAGTAGAGCTCTAGCTTCAAAAGAAAATTCAAAAGCACATCAACATTGTGAAAATGCCATGAGATTCTTTTATCAAATTAGTGAATGCTTTAGTCAACTTCTCATCACTGGGACAAAACACCCAACAAGTGCAATTTAAAGGAGGAAAGGTTTATTTGGGCTCACAGTTTAGGAGGGTTCAATCTATGGTCAGCTGGTCCCAAGGCAGAAAAACAAAATGGAAGGGCTCGTCGAGAAAGAAGGGAGAGGTGGAGAAAACAATACACCCTTCCCATCACCATGACTCACCACTTCTGACCAGGCCCCACCTCCTCACAGCACGTTCAGCTGTGAATTGATCATTGGATTATATCCACCAAGAAGTATAACACCCCTATGATCAAAGCATCTTCCAAAGAACCAGCTCTGAATATATGAGACTTTATGTGGGAACATTTTAGATCTAAATCATAACACACTCACTAGTTCAGAGAAAAATAAAATCCAAAAATTACCCAGCAAGAAAATTAAAAAAAAATAAATATCCACGAACTAAACGTAATTCACTCAGATGTGTAATTTCTCCATTCGTTATGTTAGGGACATACACACGATAAGGTAATTTTAAAAACAAAAATATTCTTCCAGAAAAAATTAATAGGATCATAATGGAAATATGTAATACTGCCTATAAAATATTATCTTCAAAAAGTTGAATCTGATAAAATATCTAGATTAAACTTCTAGCTTATAGGAAGGTAGAGAAAGGAAAACATGTTAAATAATAGTTTAAAGATAAATGAGAAAAATCCAGGCTGTGGGAGACATTATTAGTTCCAATCTCTTCAGTTCGTAATTTGCAAGAGGAAAAAGATTAAGGGAAAACTATTAAAGATTCTTAAAAGGCAAACCAAGAAATTTCATGTATAAAACACTTCAACAACCTCTAAAATAACAGGATATTTGAATATTGAGGATATTGGATGGTATTAAGAAATTATTAGTGTTATTATCACAGTTTTTGCTATTTTTCTTTCTCTAACATTGCGTTTTTCACTTGTAGCATATTTGTTTGTCTTTCTTAAAAATAATTTTGATCCTTGTTGGAACTGCCCACCCATTCATGTGACCCTCTAAAATTTTTTTTATTTTGTCTGAAAGTTTCAACACGGGGGCCAGTGCAGGTCAGGTTCTGTAGACCCTCTCTTGACAATAGGTCTCCTTTTATTCGTCACAGTGCCTTAGAATGTTTTATGCCAGAGGCCGGGTATAAAATGCCAGTAAAAATTGAAGTCAAAACACTCAGAAAGAGGCGCTTGAGTTATTTGAAGCAAAGAGAAGTTGTGTGAAGCAAAGAGAGGTTTGATGGGAGATCAGCTTGGCCTAGGCTTTGTTATTGCTTTAGTTATATTCAACTGATCATTAGCTTCAGGTGATCATTGGGCAGGACCAGAACCTTCTCCTCTGCAGGGCTTAACTATGACTAGGGAAGTTTCCTCCATATTTCACCTTGCCCTCAGCCTCCAGCAGGTGCAGAGCATAGAGGGAATTTCTCTTGGTCAGTCACAGAATTCAGTGATGTCTGCCCTCAGCCTTCAGAAGGGCCCCTTCAGTACTGCTATTCCAACATCAACTATGGGTACTTCTGATTATGCTTTGGGGGATTTCTCTTGGGTCTCTGCCTTACCTCCAGTCTTCTATGTGAGCACTTGGTGAAGAACCATGGGAAAGAGTTAAGAAATGAGCCTGACTTATTTATTTGACATTTGCTGGGGCTTCCAGAAACTTCTCTAAGCCATCAAGCCAGATCATATTCAGCCTTAAAGAATTAGTTACACCATAGCTGACTTCTTTTGATCCCATCTGTGGCGGGTCCCAGCCACTTTCCTTTCATTGCTTAGTTGAGAATGAAAGCAACCTCGGATCTCTTCTAAAAGATACTCACCACTTTATGCGTTTGTAGAGTTTCTTGCTTCTTTAGATATAGTTTTTAAGTGGTATTTATAGGTTATTTATTTTACTTTCTTTTCCAGAGCTGCACTGACTTACACGTTTCTACGTTTCCAGGGCAATGGAAGTTTCCCAGTTGAATCTCTATCCTTTAGAGTTACACAGTGAAATAAGTGCAGATGAAGTGATGTAATGCCTGGCAATTGCTTTAACATAGCAGTGAAATAGAAGGGAGTTGGGTGGCAGTGTAGATAAAACAAGCATGGCCATTGTTCATATTGTTGTTGACCTGGATTTTAAGTAAACGGATGTTTATTATACCATCTACTTTTGGATATGGCTGAGTATACTTTCCATAATAAACAGTTCTTCTGAATTTGTACATGTTTAATTTTATGTTCATTAGTGTGTGTTTGTAGTACATAATGTTTACATTCCATGTGGGAAGTTGATACATGTACACAACACATCTTTTTTTTTTTTTTTTTTTTGGTGCTGGGGATTGAACTCAGGGCCTTGCACTTACTAGGCAAGCATACAACACATCTTAATTCATGTTTTCATCTCCTTTTCCTTCTCCTCCCCTTCTTCCATAATAAACAGATTTTTTTAAAGGATCCTACAAAAATGTAGCATTTGTATTAAGCAAAAGTGTGAGAGACCATGGGTTTGGATTGGACACCTGTCTTGGACCCCACAGACCAAATCAACATACAGTCTAATCACAGTAACTAAACTCCTGTTGGTTGCATGAGGCCCTACAGTCAATTAATTAAATAAGGTGTAATCAATTAACTGGATATTGGATTAAGCTATAGCTGAGTAAGTCGTTTTCAATGGCTTACTGCCATTATTCTATAAATGCTGTCAGGCCAGGTCACTGGCTGGAGTTCTGAGAATCCCCTTTGGTTCTGGGTATTGCCAACTCGTGAATCATGTTTTGTCTTGCTTCATTCAGTCTATCCTTGCTCAGATAAACTGTATAGATGTAATTGACCTAAGGAATTTTCCCATTTAATACTTAGAGTCACAAACTCATCTCTAAGGTTTTTCCTGAAAAACACAAAAAGAAAATCCAGCCTATGACAGGATTCAAAATGTCAATAAAGAAATGGGGAGATGGGCAGTTTCCAGAAGTAGTTCTTTGTTTTAGGATAAGCAGAAATCTTTCACAAAGGCTCTCACTGAGCAATATAACAACAACAAAAAAGTTCAGAACAACCTCTTTTCAACGTAAGAAATGTTGAATTCATAGAAATGTTGTTATAGCATCTTTCAATAAAGGCCAACGACATAACACAACAGCATAAGTCAGCAAAAATATTTTAATGGAGCCCTTGTACATTGGCTCCATTTGTCCAAACTATCTAGAGAAATACTAACTTTTTATCCTTGCCATCGTCCTCCCTAAGTATTTGCTTCAAGGCTGAGCTGTCGAACTCTCAACAAGAAATGGCCAAGTAATCCTCCAAACTTCTCCTCCTCCTCCTGTCAGCAGAGTGCAAAGTGAAAGTCTATGTGCCATCATAAGGTAAAGAGCAATGTATTCTTCCTGCTCTCCTCTGGCTTCCGTGGCGACATCTCATTCCTTCTTTTCTTCCATCCCAGTATGAGGCTTTATTGGGGAGTGATTGTTTTCAAGCAGCACAGCCCCTTTATCTTTTCCTGGTTCTCAAACCTACCACTCAGTGGTACGATCCATCTAGCCCCTGGCTGTCAGTGGTCTTCCTCTTTGACTCTGTTTTAGGTCGTTTACCTCTGTGCTGTTGTCATGATCTGGGAAAAAGATTGACTTTTAATTCTTAGCAAGCATCCCTGTCCTATTCAAAGTGTCCAGCACCTTTATTGCAGTTTTTCTTGCCCTGAACCCGAGGAGTCCCAGTTGGAAAGAGACTGTCCCATGGCTTCTGTCTGTGGACACTCTTCTGAAACCATTCCTGGTCACTTTAAGTGGCCATGAACTTAGTGTCATATGATTCCACAAGACAGTGAGAAAAAGATTCTCTTCATTGTCTGATCTGCAAACACATCACTACTGTAGTCTTTCCACCTTTACTCATCTACCCCTCTTCCAGTTTACTTCTGGTAGACAGGAACAAAACCTTCAGAGTTACTCTGCTGTATGATGTCTCTCCCACGACCCAAGAAGGGTTTTCATTGCAACTATGGCCTTAATTCTTGTTCTATATTTTCTCTATGGTGAACTTTTAAAATTTTGTTTCAGCAAGTCAGAGTTGAGTCATTTAACACTCAGTTTAAATTTATTTCATCTGAAAAAGTTGTCAACTTTATATTTCATATTGAAATTATAAAATTTTTTTTAGATTTGAAGCAAACTAAGAGTAGTCTTTATAACCAATTTTATTCAATACTATACTGCTGGTTAGTAAGGTAAGGAAAGGTAATAAAAAAGCTTAGGAAGAAAAAATATAAAACCGTTTATAGATATATTATTGTGTCTGTGGAGAAATTATAAATGAACTATTAGAAAATTTACTAAGATTGTTAGATATAAAGTTGATATAATATTAGTTGCATTTTTAACTACTGGTAAATGGAATTTTTAAAGACCATTTAAAATAGTGTGGCGGACTTCTTATTGTGCTCAATTTGAGCAAGAACATCCAGCTGAACTGAGTTGGCAGGGTGTGCGGCGTAGAAGATCCACCTGAAGATTATTGCGAACAACATCCAGGAGAACGGGAGCAGAAGATGGCTGCCGGCTGTTTCCCAGGAGAAGCTCTGCTGTGGCTGGTTCTCCAGAAGGATTCTCGGCTGGTCTCGTCACAGAAGGAGCTTGGGTCCTTGCTGTCATGGAGGAGGGCTGCTGTTCACTTCAGGTGAGCTCTGGTCATTATCTCTAGTATAGATTTCTTTGTGCAGACTCGGATGTGCACGAGATGTTGCCGTGGGCTCCCAGCCCTTGTCTGGATCTTTTGGGTCTCCAGCGTGTAGGTAGATGTTCTGCACTCTTCCTGCATTTGGCTTATGGGTGACTCTTTTACCTTATAAATGTCCTGTATTGAATCTGCTCTCTTGCAAACTACTGACTCTAGAAAAGTAACTAATACAAAAAATTGGTGCCAGAACTGGGGCCCTTGCTGTGATGTTGCCTGGCCATGTGGCTTAAAAGCCTTTGGAATTAATTTGGAAAGGTTCTGAGAGACCGGCTGAAGAAGCAGCCCTGGAACGCTCTAAACTTACTATATGGGAGAGTCTGGTCAGAGCCTGGAAAACCAGAGTAACTGATGGAAATACTGCTGGTTAGGATGAGGTGTGAGAGGCCTCTGTTGAGAAAGACTGCGTTGGCTGCTGGATCCCAGGTGGTGTATGTCTGCTTTGGCAGACGTTGGTCTGCATGTTGCTTGTGTTTGGAGATACTGCCCGGGTGGCAGAAAAATTTCGGTCCAGTCTGGTGTCAGGACCGCAGCATAGTTACTGTTGAGGCTTTCATTCAGATCAGCATTTGAAATTGAGGGAGGAGAGCCAGCAGGGTGACTTGAAGCTTTTGGGCAGAGGGGAGCTGTGGATTGCAAGGATGACCAGGTTGGGGAGAAGAAACAGGACAATGGAAAAATGACTTGAGGCTTTGACGAGAAGGGAAGAGTGTATTTCAGGTGCAGGAGATTCCTTGGGGTGTTTCCTAGTGTTGCTGTGCTCTGTTGTTACAGTTAATGGAAACCAAAATAGTTTTTTTTTTTAATTTGAAGCCATATTTTTTCAACGTGGATGCACTGTGTTGGTATATTGTACTTCTTAAACAAATTGCTTATTGTTTTAGAACAAGCAAGAGAGACAGAACGGAGTTGTTGTGTATTTGTACGTATAGTTGTAATTTTTGGACACCTGTTTCTAATCAGTGTTGCGAATCCTTTGAATATTTGTTTCTGGTGTGGGAATGAGTACAGTAATTGTATTCTTAATGTAAATCTGAATAGACCAAGATATGTTAACTCTTTACAAATCTGCCACTGGAGACTACGGTTCAAGGAAATCTCTCTCGTTATCAAGTTGACTGGGGGTACATTGTGGTGGACTTACTATTGCAGTTGAGTTGAGCAGGAAGGCCTAGCTGGACTAAGTTGGTGTGATTCTGGGTGTAGAAGATCCACCTGAGGATTGCTGCCAACACAAAGTAAAAGAGAACGGGAGCAGAATATAGGGTGAGCTCTGGTCTTCATCTCTGCTGTGAGCATTGTATCCTGGTTCCAGTATAGATTTCTTCAGACTTTTAGTGCAGAAACGTATGTACACGGGACATTGCTGTGGGCTCCCAGTCTGTGATTGGATCTTTCAGGTCTCCAGTGCCTAGACAGATGCTCTATACTCTTCCTACATTTGGCTTGTGGGTGTGAATGTTGTAATATGCGAATATCCTATATTAAATCTGCTCTCTTGCAAACCATTGACTCTAGAAAAATAACGAATACAAATAGTATTGAGTATATTGAATAATTATTAATAAACCTACAGAAGATAAGTTAGAACTCTTTAAATAAATTACAAAACATTGAGACAAACTGAAGATAACCCAAATGAGTTTAGTCTGTTCTTTTGCATTAAATGTCACAATACTTACTTACTTCTTTTCCAAATGTATCGTGATTTCAAACAAATTCAGGGTTTTAATATTGACAAGCTAATCCTAAAAAAATATGAGAAGTCAAATGAAGACATGCTTAGACAAGAATAAGAAAGTAAGATTTTTTCTGCTGGGTGTCAGAACACGATAAAGATATAAAAATCAATGTTACAGTATAGGAAGGATAGAAAGTTGGACAAATTTACTAGTGAGTGGAAATAAACCCATATGCATGTTTAATTTTAAGAACAAAGGTGGCACTGCAGAGCAGTAAGGTACAGGCGAACTTTTTATAAATGATCCTAGGATCAATAGATATTGATTAGGAGGAAATTTTGAAAATTAAATCCTATCACACCACCATAAACTAAAATCAGTTCCATGTGGATTACTGATTTAAATGAAAATGAAATCACAAAAGGAGTGTTTTTGTGAGGTCAGCATGTTCCTTCTTAGATGCTGAATGTATGTGCACTTTATAGTCCAGTAATTCTGTTCATAGATATATACTCGAAAGCTTGCATGTGCCTAAAAAAGAGTGAAAATTTTTCATTGTTTATCTCTAGCCTAAATGGAAAACAGCCAAGATGTTCCTCAGCAATCAAAGGGATTGATAGATTGTGCTGTGTTTATCGACAAAATTCTATAGAAGAAAATTGCATGTGAACTACCCTACTGTGATAGTCAACATCATGAGAGTGTTTTGCATGCATACCATTGAGCCAAAGAAGCCTGCTAGAAAAAATACCTGTTAGAGGATTCCATTTAAACTATAGTGTGTAGGAATATGTATTTAGCAGATAGAGCTCCATAAAGTAAGGCAGTAAAATCAGCATCGTGGTTGCCTGGTGTTAAGAAATAAGGTAAACAGTGAACAGTACGGCACAGGAAAGAAATCTCTGAAGCTGATGATAGGCATATTTTCATTACCCACAGTTTTAATACAAATATTTGCTTTCAGGTTAAGCAGTAAGCTATGTACATTTTTGTTCTGTGAACTCTTTTAAACCTGCACATACGCATAGGAATTAATGCATACATCTCAGAGAAATTGTGTGGTTAAATAGGTCTTCATATTTTGGTAGGACTTAAAGTGACAAATTTGAGGAGGAATAAAAAGGAAAAAATAATGCCACCATTTGTAGGAAAGTGTATAGTCAATTAGACGAAACATCAATGAAAACAAACATCTCTTTTACCATAGTAGAAAAAAGTGAGACTTGTTCAAGTATGAGTAAAGCACATGGTAGATTTAGTCTGTTGGAGTATGTTATACTATAGAAATTAATGTTATGAGCGTATACATGCAAAAAAAAGAGTAGTGTTTTAACCTGAAGAATAGATTCCATGCGGCTTTCTACGTGGAAGGCAGATCTTTTAAGTAAGTGCAAACTGGTGAGAAAGAATGGTTCTTGAATGTAAATGAAAATAACTATGAAAACGTATAGTACAAGTTGATTTGATTTGGCAAAGGTAAAGGAAAGGGAATAAAATAGTCACTGAAGACATTCAAAGGAAACAGAGATGTTTATCAGGCAAAGTCCAAAAATAGTTAAGACAAACATGTCAGTCAAGAAACTTTTTTATTAAGTTCCTGTACGTGCTCTCTACAGAGCATTGTTCTAAATGGTAGTGAGAATAGGCAGCTACTGTTTGCGTGTTTGAGAGCATATGCGTGTATGTATGCGTGTATAATCACCACAGAGTCCACAATGTAATTTTTCTATTGTAACTGTGACAGAAATATGCTTCACTTACTTATCTAAGAGGAGCAGAATTAGTGGAGGAAGTAAGATTTTCGTTGAGCTTTTGAGACAGAGTAAGAGGGATAAAATTATGAAAGCAGGAGAAAAAGTTCTTGAGTGTCAATAAAGGGTCAGATTTACCATAGTATATGTTTAATCCAGGAGATCAGAGAAAGAGACGATTTGGGAACATGCATGGAAAAAAGTGACTGTCATCTATGCAGTTGTGGCCCTTCTCCCCATGGAAAGCCCGTGACCATTGAGCTGTACCCTCAGCCTGGTTACCAAGTTTGTCAGTGAAGCAACATTATAAAATTATCTTTGTTTCTTCAAAAATATAGCACTTATTTCCCTTTTACGAGGGTTAAAATCATACATTTTATCATAGTTATTTGTTATTAATAGCTGTCCTATAAATCTTGCATCATGTAGATCCTAGCACAATATTTGTTTGGTTTATTTAGAATAGTAACATGGAAATTTTTTATTTTTTATTATTAGTACGTATTTGCAGTACCTAATGATCACATCTCATCGTGGAGAGGTGCTAAATGTATATAACACATCTTAATTCTTTTCTTTTTTCCCTTCCCCTCTCCTCCCTTCCACCCTCCATCTGTTGGTCCCTTTTCCATTTGCAGAAGAATGAGATCCAATTAGCTATCTTTTATTTTGTTATTTATTTACATTTTGGGTTTCTCATGTATGAAAACGCAATGTGATATTTAAACTTATTTCACTTAACATTATGGTCTCAATGTGCATCTATTTTTCTACAAATCACTGAAGGTTATCCTTCTATATTGTGTATAAATGCCATCTTTTCTTTAGCCATTCATCTGTTGATGGACAAAAGGCCACTTGCAAGATTTAGCTATTGTGAATTATGCTGCTACAAACATAGAAATGTGTGTATAACTGTAATACAATGTCTTTAATTCTTTCGGGATGATACCCAGAAGGGGAATCACCAGGTTGAATGGAATTATTAGTTTCAGTTTTTTAAGGCATCTCAATACTGATTTCCATAATGGTTGTACTAGTTTACATTTCCACCAACATGTGGAAGGGTTCCTTTGTCCCCACAGCCTCACCAGCATTTGTTAATATTTAATTTCTTGATGATGACCATTCTTTCTGAAATAAGATGTTATCTCAGTGTTGTTTTAATTTAAATTTCTCTTATGGCCAGCAATGTTGAACATTTTTTCACACGTTCATTGGCTATTTGTATTTCTGAGAAATGTGTGTTCAGTTCAGGGGCCTATTTTTTGATTGGGTCTTTTACTTTAGAGGGCTAATTTTGTTGAGATCTTCATATATTCTAGATATCAGTCTCTGAGGAATAGCTGGCAAAATTTTCTCTCATTCTGTAGGTTGTCTGTTCACTCTGTTAATTGTTTCCTTTGCTGTGCAGAAGCCTTTCAATTTGATATGATCCCATTTGTTGATTCTCAGTAATATGTCTTGTGCAATCAGGTTTTGTTCAGAGTGTCTTACCTATGCCTTTGTCTTCAAGTGTTTTCCCTATCTTATCGTCCAGCACATTAAGTGTTCCTGTTTTAATACTTAGATCTTTGATTCACTTTGATTCTAGTTAAGCACATGGTGAGAGATATGGATTTAGATTCTATCTTCCGCATCTGGATAGCCAGTTTTCCCAGCGCCATTTACTAAAAAGGCTATCTCTCCTCCAATGTATGTTTTTGGGCCTTTTGTCAAAGATCAGATTGCTGAATGTTCCTGGAGTTGTTTCTGATCCTTTATTCCCTTCCATTGATCTGCATGTCTAGGTTTTTGTCAGTACCATGATGTTTCTATCACTGCAGCTTTGTGTTGTAACACGAAGTCCAGGATTGTGATGCCTCCTTCTCTGTTCTTTTTGCCCAGGATTGCTTTTGCTATTAGAGGTTTTTTTGTTTTCATATGAATTGTAGGATTTTTTTTTCTTTAGCTCTGTGAGGAATGCTATTAGTATCTTGATTGAGACTGTGTTGAATCTGTATATTAGTTTTGGAAATATGACCATTTAACTATATTGGTTCTGCCTAGCCAGTAACAGGAGGTATCTTTCCATTTTCTGATGTCTTCTTTGATCTTCTTTTTCCAAGTATTGTAGTTTCTGTTTTAGAGGTCGTTCACTTCCTAACCCTAACCAAACCTTAAATATTTAATGCCTTGTTTATTTAACCTTAAATACTTGATTACTTAATCTTCACTATTTAAATACTTAAACTTAAATACTTAATTCCTAAGTATTTAATTTTTCTTGATGCTATTGTGAATGGTATTGTTTCCCTAATTTCTTTCTCTATGACTTTATTATTGGCATACAGGTTATTGTGTGTTGTCTTTGTATTCTGGTACAATACTGAATTTGGCTGTTAATTTTTGGAGCCTTTTGATGGAATTTTTTGGGTCTTCTATGTAGAGGATACTGTCATTTACAAATAATGATGAACTGATTTCTTCCTTTCCTAAACATACCCCTTTTATTTCTTTCTCTTACCTTATTGCTCTGGCTAACGGTTTGAGAACCGTAGTCAACAGGAGTGAGGATAGCAGGCATCCTTGTCTTGTTTCTGATTTTAAAGAGAAAGCCTGCAGCTTCTCCCCATTTAATATGATGTTGACTCTTTAACATAAATGAGTTTTTATCAGATTAAGATAAGGTCCCTCTGTATTTACTTTCTTCAATGTTTTTATCATTAATATATGGTAGATTTTTGTCAGAGGGTTTTTCTGCATAAACTGAGATGATATGTGATTTTTCTCCTTGCTTCTGTTTATGGGATATATTATATATTTTTAAATTTGAATACATTGAACCATCCCTGCCTCCTCAGAATGAATCCTACTTACTCGTGATGTGTGATCTTTCTGTTGCATACTTCCTGCTGGTATCTTGTTGAGTACTTTTGTGTCTCTGTTCATTAAAGGATTGGTCTGTACTTCTCTTTTTTTGTTGGGTCTTTTTCTGGTTTTGAAATCAGGGTAATGCTAGCTTCCAGGAATGACTTTGGAAGTACTCCTTTCCTTTCAATTTCATTAAACAGTTTAAGGAGTATTGATGTTAGATCTTCTTTAAAGTTCATGAAGAAATTGGCAGTGAGTCCACTGGGATCTAGGCTTTTCTTAGTTGGTGGATTTTTATTACTCCATTCAATTTCACTGCTGATATTATTCTGGTTTTTGTATCTTCTTGCTTCAGTTTTGGTAGTTCATATGATCTAGGAATTTATCTGTTTATTCTGAATTCTCCAGTTTATTAAAGTACAGTATCTCAAAGTAATTACTAATAGTCTTCTGGATTTCCTCAGTATGCATCATGATTTCATCTTTTTCATTTCTAATTGCATTGATTTGGGTCTTTTTCAGTAAGATTGGCTAAGGTTTTGTCTGTTTTGTTTATTATTTCAAAAAACCAGCTATTTGGTTCATTTAGTCTCAATTTTATTTATTTATGGTCTGATCTTATTAATTTCCTTCCCTGTAGTAGCTTTGGATTTGGATCGTTCTTTTTTTTTTTTTTTAGCACTATGAGATATGCATCATTAGGTTATTTATTTGGATTTGCTCTGTTTTGCTCATGTGGGCATGCACAGCTATAAACTTCCCTCTTAGTACTGCTTTCATTGTGTCCCTTTGGTTCTGGTATATTATACAATACTGGTATTATCATTTGATTCTGGAAACTGTCTGATTTCTTCCTTGATATTTTCTGTGACCCAATGATTATTCAAGAGAGTATTTTTTACATTTCTATATGTTTGTGGTTTATTTTTACACTGATTACTAGTTTCATTGCACTATGATCTGATAGTATGCACGGGATAATTTTGATTCTTTTGCATTTACTTAAGCATGCCTTATTGGCTAGCATATGATCTGTTTTGGAGAAACTCCCTTGTGGTACTGAAAAGAATTTTAAAACACACAAAGGAATCTGTAAGGGGAGTTACTAGTTTTGTTTTCTTTTGTTTTGTTTCCAAATTTCAGCTATAGTTGTAAACACTGGAATAGCAGGTAATGGATGAAAAAGCCATGTTAATACATGGTGGCCAGCACTACAGTATGTGCATCGAGAGATGACCTACCAGAGGACAGCTTGTAGAGAATTGTGGTATTGTTGCACTATAATTTTTTTCTGTAAAGGTAAATTCCATTAATATTGTCACATCAAAGGAATATCAATAATAAGAATTATATCTACAATGTCTCTAAGAGCTCTAGGTACATAAGTGGTATTTAGTATATAGGTAATGTGTAAGAGCATGAGTAAATGATTATTTTTTAAACATTCTCTTTCCTTTATTAGCTAATAATCTTAAATTAGACCTATGTCATGACTTATATTATTATAAACCAAAGTTTAAATAATAGGTATAAACATTTCTCTTATGTAAAGAGTATAAGTATGTCCTTCTCTTTAGGGAATTCAATTCATTATACCATCCTATACTGAGTGGTAGTTTAAGTATATTGCTCTTTTATTACAAACCCATATGATATGTATGTAAAATAATTAAATTTAAGTCCTTATTTTGTAAGCCAAAAAAAAAAAAAAATTATATAGTACTCTCTGACTCACCCAGTTTCTTTTTTCTGTGGATTCAATTACCTGTGACCAACCATAATCTAAAAATTTAAAGGGAAAATTCCAGCAATAATTCATAAGCTTTAAAGTGTGCTTGGTTCTAATTAGCATGATGACATCTCACACTGCCTGGCTATGGGCAGCCAGAGATATGAAACATCTCTGTGTCCAGCGTATCCACAGTATGTAAGCTACCCCCATGTTAGTCCCTTAGTAGCTGTCTCAGCTATCAGATTGACTGTTTGCGTTTCACCCTTATTTTATTTAATGACCCCAAAGTAGAAAGTGTAACAATGCTGAGAGTTTTATTAGAGCGTATGGACGTAATTATTCAGTTTTATTATAAATTATTATTATTAATCTCTTACTACACTGAATTTATAAATTAAACTTTATTTTAAATATGTATATATAGAAAAAACATTGCATATATAGGGTTTGATACACTCTGTGGTTTGAAACATCCACTGTGAATCTTGGGACATATCCCTCACACATAAGGGGAAACTTCTTTATACCACATTTTTCTTATGTAATAAACCTACCCAATGATGAATCAATATTTAGTTTTGATTCATATTGCTAGAAACAGTGACCAAAAATATTGGGAGATAATAATGACATTATTAGACTTGCAGGGATTTAAAAACATTTTATTCATGTATTTTTCCTGAAAAGAAAAATTTAAATTCATAAAAGTGTTAAGGATAGTGAGAAATAATCCATAGAAAATTAATTTATATCAATAGCCTGGTCTTTTCCCTTGGCCTTTCTATCAGAATTCCGGTCTTCTGAGCTCTGACCAGAATCTCCTATCAAATTTCAATTATAGCATTCTAGAGCTGTTTCTCCAGCTGGTATCTCTAAACCTTTCCAAACTCCTCCCAAGAATCAGTTGCAAAGACTTCCTGAACCATATGGTCAGGTAGTGTCACAGCAGCAACTCTACTCTTAGTACCAAAATTTTCCTTCATCACTTTTCTCACTGTTGAGACAAAATACCTGACACCTACAAGCTAAAGGAGGAAAGGGTTATTTTGGCTCAAAGTTTATAGAGGCTTCAATCCATAGTCAGTTGGCGTCAAGGCAAGATATCATGGTGGAAGGGCATGTGGGAAGCAGAGAGAGATTAAGGAAGAGCCAAGAAGGAAGACAGACTCCTCCAGGCCATCCCCACAGTGACTCACCTCTTTAACCAGACCCCACCTCCCGACAGCAAGCCCACTACAAACCTCCACAGTATAACCATCTTCCAAAAGCCCCACCTATGAACACAAGACGTAATAGTGTTTCCTCTTGTAACTAGTTAGATCAGGTAAATGATCTTTGTTCCTTGATAAATGCTATAATCACTGAATGTCAGCAAGAATGTAGAGTTTTAACCTGCTTCATTCACATTTCTGTATCCAAGTTCTGCAGCATCTTGAACACCAAGACATCTTGATTTCTTAGAAGCACCATAGCTGTGGAAATCGGCTATAATTTACTGAATTTAGTAATCACTGAATACAGTTCACTTTCTTCCAAAGCTTACTTCCTTTTGGCCTCTAGTTCCTGGTGACCATAAATCTTTTTAAACATCTTCATTTTACATTAAATTACCTTATACACTTTTAACCAGCTATCATTGTTGGATTTTCTGGCCAAAACTCTTTTTTTAAATTTTATTTTAATGGTACATTTTAGATGTACATAGTGTTGACATTCATCATGGGAAGTTTGTACCTGTGCATGATGCATCTTGCTGCTGCTTTTTTCCCAGCCCCCCACCCCTCCTCCCTCCCTATTTACAAAAGCTTCATTTCCATTTTTTCCTTCTATTTTCCCTTGCCCTTTGGTTCCTTTCCCCTCCCCACTTCTCCACCCCTCCCCATTTGAACAATTTCTTGCCTTTCCTAATATAATACATTTCAGTCCTTGTTTACACTTTAAGTTTCTCACATCAAAGAAACAATGTGGTATTTAAACATGTGAGTACTGGACAAAACTCTTCAAAGCTATTATATGGTCTGAAACTAAACCATATCTATACTTAAAAGAATTTAAGAATGATGTTTCACCAAGTAGTGGACATAAACACAAACATAAATAATAAAAACAACCAAATAGAAATATGGAATTGAAAAGTATAATAATTGACATAAAAAAAAACCACGAGCAGATTTTGTTACGGGTTAAATTGTTCTCACCACATTCTTATATCTTAGTTCTAACACCCATGATTGCAGAACATGGTCTTATTGAGAGTTAGGGTATTCATGGAAGTAATCAAGTTTTAAAGTGTCTTTAGGGCTGGCCCTAATCCAGTACAACTGATGTCTGCATAAAAGATGGAAATATGGAGGCAGACACAGAGAGAGGCCTACAGCAACCTAAAAGCCAAGATGAGGGTGATGTGTCTACATGCAAAGGAACAGCAAATACTGGGAGCAAACCAGAAGAGAAGAAAGGCACAGTCCTCAGAAGAATCTAATCACTCTGTTGACATCTTAATCTCAGATGTGTAGCTTCTAGAATTGTGAGACAATAAATTTCTGTTGTGTGAGTCTCTGAGTTTATGGTAATGTGTAACATCAGTCCAAGAGTGAATACAGAGCTCAACAGGAAACTTTAGCAGGCAGCTAACGTGAGGTTCAGCTGACTTCTATTTTAGCTGAAATCATCCAATCTGAGAAATAAAGATAAAAAAGGAATAAAGAGGAGTTAACAGAAGGCTTGAGACCTGTGGAGCACTTTGAAGTACATCAGTACGCACATAATGGAGCCCAAGAGAGAGACAGAAAGAAAGACACTGAAAGAATCTGTGAAGAAGTGACCAAAAGCTCCCTGAATTTGATGATAAATCCTAATCCACACATTCCAGAACGTCAGTGTTCTCCATTCCAGATAAAATCAAAGACATCTGTAAGCAGATATATACTTACACTGTTGAAACACAAAAACAGAGAGAGAATCTAAAATCAGCAAGATAGCTGGATGTGGTGGCACATACTTGTAATCTCAGCACTCTGGGAGGCTGAGGGAAGAGGGTCACAAGTTCCCACTTGGGTAATTTATTGACTCAGTGAGACCCATCTCAAAAAAATTAAAAGGGCTAAGGATTAGTTCTGTGTGAAGACCCTGAGTTTAATCTCCATTACTGCCAATAACTAATTAACAAAATAAAATCAGCAAGGTAAAATTGACTTACTGTATAAAAGTGATCTTCGATAAGATCTATAAACTCATCAGAAACACTGAAGGCCTGTACTTAGTGCCAAAGTTTCTTGTAAAAATAGAGATAATAGATTAAATATAAATGTAATATTATTACAAGGAAAATACAAATTATGGTATTGCTAGCACTACATGAATTCTTCACATAGATCCAGACTTATAGTCTGTCCTTGTTTCCAGTCAGTTCTAGAGCTCTCCAATCTTTGCACATTTCTCATACATGGACACAAAAATAAAGATAAAAATGTAAAGATGTCATCATGTGTCGAAGTACAAATCTGCCCTATTTGGAATTTTGAGGTTGGCTTTTTCCATATAATTCTACATTCAATACGACCCTATTTCTTTCCCTGCCTTCGTATTTTATCCTTTGTGGTATATGTGCATGTCTCTTTTTCCTTCTAAACTTTAAACTTTGATGATAAGTCGTGTGTGCCTAATACCTAGTTTAGAACATGGTTATTATCTAAGAACAACCCTTAAGTCCCTTAACTATGTATCTGTATACATAATTCCCTTGAGTGTAAGGAAATGGGTAGCTGTGCAAGCTGCAATTCTTATAATGGCTTCACAATGGATATACATTGATGCTGTAACATGGAGGTGAAATCTGAAGGATAAAATGAAATTTAAGGACTTCAAGTACAATGGAAAACTTCAATAGCAAAAGTGAAAAATAACCAAGACTAGTACTTGAGAAATTAAAAAAAAGCTTTTCACTATATCTGGATTCTAACCTTGCCGTTCAGATCCACTTAAAATGATTATTACTCTTTTCAGTTTCACTCATACCTCCATCAGCTCTTTAGTAAATCAAATAATGTCATCAGAAACTCTTTCTTTACCTGTGAAAGAAGAATTTTCTATAAATAAGAACAGACACATTTGTATGAAATCTGTGACTATTTAGACTTGAAAACACACTGATAGTCAAGTGATGGAGGTGGTGAATTGGTAAATAAACTAGGATATTTTCTTTCAAAATTGGTATTCTAATATTCTATCTGCATATAGCCATGAAATACAAACACAGTTAATAATAATTAAAATCATAACTCAAATCCTTCAAGATTTACTAGTTGGTAGACTTTGAAGGTATTAATAATGTTGTCCTCAGTTTCCTAATTTATAGAGGCTCATCTCTCAGTTCTATCTTTAGCATTAATAAAATAATATATGTAATTAATGCATAATAAATATCTAATGGTAGTTTATTTTCCAAATAGTATTGAATCACTTAATGCCTCTATTACTTTTAGATTCCATCATAAAGCAAATTTGTATTTTTTTCTTCAACAACATAAAGACATAAAGATACTAACTTGAAAATGTGTTGTGCATATCATAAGAAACTTCCAGTGAGATACCAGTTTTTCAGATACTTTTTAAACTTTGTGCAGTTGACTAAACCTCAAGTCTCAGTTCACTAATCTAAAAAATGGAAGGGTACTCAGAGGATTGAAACTTTTTATAAGCTTAGGATCTTTGTCATGGTTCTTTTGGTTGCGTATCACAGAAAAACACATCAATTTAACTTAAACAAAAAAGTGTTCTATTGAAAGTATACTGTGGTGTATCATGAAATAAAAGAATGTTGAAAAATAAGACTCAGAAACCTTGGGAACTAGTCAGTTCTAGAATTGCAGGGACAGAAATCTATCATCATTATGTTGTTCTTCTAGTGACATGATTCCTTGTTCTGAATCTCTGTACCTTTTAATTCAAACTTTTGAGAAAGAATCTGAATTGTTCGTCTTGTGTTTCCCTCAGTTCCAAAGAGTATTGTTTAAGAGACTAGTATTGAAATAGCACAAATATGTTCTCCATGGTGGCACATGCCTATAATCCTGGTGTTCAGGGAGCCTGAAGTAGCAGGATCACAAGGACGAGCCCAACCTGGGAAATTTAGCAAGATTCAGTCTCAAAATAAAAATATAAAAATAAAAAATTCCTAGAGATGTAGTTCAGTGCAAGGGCACTGAGTTCAATACTCAGTACCAAAAGAAAAAAAAATAATAAGATAACACAAATATAACTATCTGCACCTGTACCTACCCCTGTGATTTCCAGAGAAGAGCTGTGCATACATCTCCTCACCAAGAAAAGGCAATGAAAGGCCTTTGAAGAAGTTTTCCTGGACTTGATAGTTTCTAATGCTGTGTCATTGCCAGCTGCTTTATTATTTTGTAGTCTATTCTTAAAATCAGAGATGCATTGGTGATGTAATTGTGAGATTTCCTTTGTTCTGCTGTAATCAATTTAATTACTTTCCCATGTAATAAAAAACAAACTGTTATGCAGAAGAATTTTTACAAAATTTGGCTTATGAAGACTTTATTAAATTCTAAAAAATATCACTTAATTTTTATTCTACCTTATTTTCTAACTTTACCACATCTGCTGACTTTTAACAAAATAGACATCACAGTATAGTCTTGGTAAATACCTACATAAAACACACAAATTTAAATATCTCATGGTTTCTCTTACATGAGAAATCAAAAATATAATAAAAAGCAAAATAAA
Organism: Hystrix cristata; assembly: GCA_004026905.1. NCBI lineage: Eukaryota > Metazoa > Chordata > Mammalia > Rodentia > Hystricidae > Hystrix > Hystrix cristata. The sequence continues at coordinate 1,095 of PVJO010005748.1, read as the reverse complement.
AGATGACAGGAAGTAGGGAGAAAGGTCGTTTGCAAAAAGGAAGAGGACCAATTGAAAGATGGGAAGGGAAGAAGATGGGAAAAAATTAAGGTGTGTTATGTATGTATACTAATTCCCCACATGGAATCTAATCATTGTTTACTGCAAACATGTACCAATAAAAAATAAAATAAAAAACACAGTATAGTCTTAGGAAATATTGGAATAAAACATATTTTAAGATAAATTGTTTATCTGGCTATCCTTAACTCTACCCCATCCCATGAAATAAAGAATAAAATAAAGCAGAGAAAAATAAAAACTGATTTCTAGGAAACCAAGTAGTAATAGCTGAAAGACTGTTATCCAAAAAAAAGTCAATTGCTAAATTTTTCATAAAAACAAATCGTCCCACTATCAGTTTCTGACAATTACAGTTTTTACTTTTCTTAAGTAAAATTCAAATTTTCCTTTTCATAAAAACGTTTCTATCTGCATCATGGTGACTAATTTAAAACAGTACTAACAAACGTATGTTATGCTAAAATATTTATATGCATTTTGAGATTGAAATAGCCAACCATTACTCTTTCTCAATTATCTTCAATCTTCCTCACTTTCCCAAAATGTCATTGCTCAGATTTTTTGTTCCCTTGCAGAATGCCTTTTCAGAGAGCCCGAACTGTGTTCTGCTGGACCAGTGGTTCTCAGTTAGACTCACATCAGATGTTTATAAAATACTGATGCTTGCAGTCCATCCCTGGAGATTCTAATTTATCTGAAGTGCAGTCTGGCCGTGAAATTGTTAACAGACCATCAGACAATCCTAATGTGAAGGACGAGAACGACTGTGGTAGAAGGCAGTAACCTTGGAAGATTGATTTCTTGCAATGAGGAAGCTGTCAGGGTCATTATCAAGGAGATACACCTGATAAGATACAAGAACTATAGCCAGAGTCTTCCGACCAATAAGGAGGGATGATGAGGAAGGCATTAAAAGCCCTGTGGAATTGGTAAAAGGAGCGTGAAAGTATTGGGGTTGGGCTGTATAAGGTAATATCATTGGTAAGCTGGTTCTGTCCTGGACCAAGAAAGCCAGAGAAGCCCGTACCTGCA